>JACMIG010000737.1:0-10815 GCA_014805385.1 Levipalatum texanum
TTTGCGCACAGTTAGTTTGTAAGCGTTGTTATAAATCGATTTTTCGTTCTGTAATGTGTTGAGATTTTCCGGGTCCGTTCGTACGTGTAAAAAACACGAGTACACAGTTGACATGGATCATTGTTGCTGTTGGATGAACATCGTAGACTCTGCAGACAGTGAGGCAGAAATCTCGACTGAAGGGCGAAATGTCTCCGAAGTCTCGTCTGCTCTCTCCACAGCAAACATTAGTAATGTTCGAGGGAAAAGTAATGTCGAGACCTCGATTCTCGTCTCGACATTACTTCAAGTAATGTCGAGACGGGCTGGCCGTTACAGACATTAATTTAAGCAATGTCGAAACGAGACTCGACTGATTATTCATTCGCTCCATTAATGTCAGGAGGGAACCGCGAGACGAGACATTAATTACGATGTCGCGAATCTTGACATTATTTCTGCCAACCCTATTCTGTATCGATCTTTTTCGACTTTCCGGAACATTCCTCGTCCCTCCGCGTCCACTTAGAAGTGCATAGAGTAAGCGACTAAAACGGGTGGAAGAATAGTATAAAAAGGATAACACTCTACACGCTAAGAGGGCTTCTCGTTGGATTTGAGCAGATGGAAAGGACTAGTGAGCAGAGTACTAAGCGCATGGATGGCAGTCCGGAACAAATCGCATAAATCGGAATGATTAAATACGAATCCGCTAAATGATCGTTCCGATTGATACGATATGTTCCGGACTGCCATCCATAGGCTTAGTACACTACTCTAGTGCATACCTAGCTTGCAGGGGAACAGGTCTTTCGAAAGAACGCTGGTGCATTGGTAGAGATATCCTAGTTTAGACAACGGTGCGTGGATACGGACAATCGACAAAATATACCAAGCACTAATATATTTGACCATCTAAAAACTCCAGGGATACGGTATAAATAGATTCGTGTTAGCAGAGGAAGCATCCCATGGAAAATGAACAATGCGCCCCGGGGGTTAGTGTTTCAAAAAAAAGAGTTAATACAACCTGCGGGATAAAAAGGGAACATATCTAACAACTAATAAGATGCTGAAAACGATTGGAAAAGAGTAAAGAGTGGCCAATAATCGACAAGAAAGAAGAGGTCGAGGGCTGGGCAAATAACCTTCGAGACGCACGGTTTATTCGGTCTCCGTTGCGGAGTATGGTATAAATCGCGCGGCATCGGCCGAAATCTGCGCAGCCTTTGGGTCTACCTCTTCAATGTTATCGACTTGCGAGATTCCGTAGGCAAAGAATCACACTCACACACTCTACCAGCAAATTGGAACTCATAAAAAATAAAAAAATATAAAAATGTATTTTCCTTGCGATCTAGAGAGCGGCGCTCGGGGTAAACCGTGTGTAATACTCGAAAAGGGGGAGCGGAATAGCATGAGGGGGCGGGGTCCTATGGAGGGTAGTTCAACCGATAGCAGATCAATCGATGATCGATATCTGCGCAAAGCCGGTGAGTGTCCGCTCGTCGGGGATTTCGTTGGCGGCCACGCCGGAATTGAGGGCGAACGTGACGGAGCGTCGATCCGTCGCACCGCCCGCAGATTGCTCTATCAACTGCAATTCAGCGAGAATATTGATTTATTTATTTATTGATTAGTTTTGCCTCTATTATTCGATTGATTCCTGATAATGGATAGTATAAATGCATTGAGGGAAATATGCTTCGCTGATATTATACCACGAAGTACCCCGCACACGAAATCCCAGATATTCGATTTTCGCTCAACTATATTTCTTATTTCATGGATACAGCGCAAAGATGATCTAGTAGGTTCCAGAAGCCAAAACATTACCAATTATATTTCCCCAGAATCTTTTCTGACTACCGTATTCCCGTGACCTACTCTACCCTCCCCTCCCCTCCCAGACTCACCTTCTGCAGGTTGGCGGCGACGATGACGAGGTCGTGGCAGTCGATGAGTTCGGCGGTCACGAGCTCGTGGGCGATGCCCTCCACCGAATCCGTGCCCTGATAAAATCAATAAATATTTAGTTCGATTTATATCGGCACCTTCAGGGGGATTTATAGAAAGTGAGCAAGGAGATTGCCATGAAGTGTCAATGTTTAGCTCTTATTAGAAATTCACGATCCTTCAAAAGCATATTGAAATCGACAGGCGTGAATGCGCCTGTTATACATGGGGTAAAAGTTTTGAATGTTTATCCGACGTTGATGGCATACTTGGCTTTCGATTACACCACCTAACCATTTGAAACACATAACTAATTCGTTGTTCAAATGTGCCTGTTTTGGGCGGAGGATGGAGGGTAGAGCCCTCTTGCCCCCTCCCCCATTCCCTTGCCTCTCCTCCCCCCCTAACCTTGGTGTAGTCGAACTTGATGTCGTTGAGCTCGCGCTGCTGGTTACGCACACGTAGCACCTGAAGAAATATTTATAGTCATCCATACATACAAATCTATCGCCTCTATCCGATATTCGCACATTGTTGCATTTGAAAGCTTCATCATTTCACCTAGTTCGCCACAGTCCTCCAATGTTTCATGTTCATTTGGCACTTACAGCACTGTATTTCTATTCTATCCCTCTAAAACATTAATCGATCGATACATCTTTTGTAAAATATTTACGATTTTAGAGTATTATAGGGCAGAAGTGTTGTCTCCGGACTCGGAAAAAGGCACCATCTCTCTCTCTCTCTCTCACCAGGTTGATGGTGTTGGCGTCGCTGAGCGGGGCGGTGGCAGCAGCTGCGGAGGCTGAAGGGACGGCCGCCGCTGCTGGTTGACTCGTCGATGGCGGAGCGCCGCCCGACGCCGCCGCGCCTCCCTCGTCGTCCGAGCTGTCACTGCAAATATCGGTCATTTTTTATATGTATATAAACAAATCGATAATCGTTAATAACCTCAATTTGACTCCAAATATATGCATGCTAGAAACCCACCGTGTAAAAAGCAAATAGTGCGATCGATAAAATTGAATAAAAGTACGAAAAAGATAGATACACATAAAAACTCACGTCGCCTCCGGCGAGTCGTACTCGAATTCCCAATTGCCGTCAGCGCCCTTCTTCAGCTTGCCCGATGCAACCTGAAAGTGAGATATAAAAATCAAACAACAATAAAGCTTTAGATTCGTGCTGGAAGGAAATGACCGCACAAGATGCGCAATGTCATTGTGTAATTTTGTGTTTTTTTGATAAAAATGGACGTAGTATTACGGACGAGTAAACTACGGGGAAATAAAATAGTGGTGAGGATAGTTTCCACCTGGTTTCTCATCGAAAATAATCATCTCGAACATCTCCAAAAAATTCAAATCAAGAGTGCCCGCCATCTGAATAAGTCTCTTTCATGCCCATTAGGGGGAGGAGAGGGAACAGAAGGAATGGCATAGTCACGAACCTTCTTATGGTGATGGCTGGCGTGCGAGGAGACGGGAATCGACCCGAGGTTCTCGATCAGCGCGTGCACAAGGTACTTCTTGTCCTTAGCCTGCAGAATGGCTGTATCTCACAACTTTTATTTATAAATATTTATAAATAACCACGAAAAATATCTTTCCAATCCAGGGACTATTACGAATCACAGGTGTAATGAATAGCGTATTCGACCATAGTGGTATTCTTAGCTTCTTGAGCGATAGAACAAACCTTGCTGAGGAACTTGTACTTGAGGAGCTCCGTTGCAGTCGGTCGCTTCGCAGGATCTTTCTGAAAAGTGAGGGGGATGAATTGTCTGACCTACTGACACGAGTCTGACCCCCCCCCCCTGTCTTACTACCGTACCTGGAGGCAGTCTTTGATGAGGGTTCGGAAGCTCTTGCCGTACGCCTTGTATTGGTCCTTCTTCTCAACGTTCGTCTCCAGATTGGGCGGCTCGTTTTGCAGCGTTAACATGAGTACCTGAATCATTGTCATGATAGATTTTTCTACAACTATTAACTACGATGACATTGTCTCTTCAATTGCAAGATGCCCTTTTTGCAAACAGACACTGGCAGTGAATAGCCCTGTTCAGTCAGTGTTCTACAGCTTCCACAAAATGCCAGTAACAGTCGGGGAGTAATTCCAAATCGGGTGAGTCATCTCGCAAATCTGTACCCCCCACTTTCACAAATCCCATTTACAGCGATCTCTCGAGAGACAGACCACTCCATCTCCTATATGCTCACCTTCATGGGCGGATACTTATGGTAGGGCGCTGTCCCCGTCGCCAGCTCGATCGCCAGTATACCGAGCGACCAAATGTCGGCCTGGAAGAATAGATCGATAAATAAAACTCTTCGATCGATAAATCACTGCAAAAGCGTCCTCACCTTGAAGTCGTATCCGGAGACCTGTTCCATGACTTCGGGAGCCATCCTAGAAGGAATGATTTTATTGGGGAGAGGAAGAAGAGGGAGGAGGGAGGAGGAGAGAGAAGAGGAAGAGGGGGAGAAGAGAATAGCAAAGAGGAGTTTAATTGTAAGGATTTGAGAGGACAAGAGCACAATAGGAAAATTACAAAAGAGAATAACGGAAAAGAAGAAGAGTAGAGAGGGGAGAATAGAGGAGAGGAGGAGACGAGGGGGGAGGGGAGAGCGGGACAGGGGAAACCCACCAACACGGCGTGCCGACGAACGTGTGGCGCACCTTCTGCCGCGACAGATCACCGCCGGATGCTGCTATCCTGCCTGCAAGTTGAATGATGGACTTTTGTTACATTTATTTTCCCTATAAAAGAGATCGCACTCGAATCAAACGAAACTCAAATCCTAATAATTCAGATTCACGTGAAACATTGAATTCGTTGGATGTTCAACAGGAATCACAACGTAGAACATTGAATGGAACTCAAATCCCACTAATTCAGATAAACGTGAAATATAAAATTCACCGGATGCTCACCCATTCTCTTTCAATTTGTTGAAATAAGCACCCACGCTGTATTGAAAGGAACCCGAATTCCACTAATTCAGATCCATGTGAAACGTAGAATTCGCTGGATTGTTCACCCTGACAATGAGCACATCTCCTCGCAATTTAAAAAAAAATTCATTAAATTAAAAATAATAATTACCGTACCCGACACTCCGAAATCCGCAATCTGCACGGTGCCGTCGTCCGCCAGGAGAATGTTTCCGGCCTGAAAGCACGAGGTGATTTCATCTTTCCAAATCAGAAATTCCGATGTCAATCTAGGGTGATGCGCGCAGCAACAGCGCTCAATCAACAGTGGCGTTCGAGATGAAACGATTTCAAATTATTCAACATTTTCAAAGAAATTCACAATATTTTAAACGGGTCTAATACTGCGTTCCATGAGTGGAAAAGGCGTCAGTCGATTAAATCGAGCTAGAACTGAATAGAACATCAAACAAGGCTGTTGACAGCCCAGAGATTCCGGAGTGTTTCAAGCCAGAATTAAATTGCAAAACAAAAATGCGAATGGCAGTTGATTTAGCGTCTCAACTAATAAGTAAATAGCCCATCAAACAAGACGATTGATCATGTGCATGTTTAGCGTGTCAAATAGTGGATTAACTATCCATACCTTGATGTCGCGATGGATCTGGCCGTTGGAGTGGAAGTACTCGAGTCCCTTCAGCACCTCCCTCAGCACCGTAGCGATCGTCGTCTCGTCGAGGACGCCGAATGCCGCTTGCTCCTTGCCGACGGCCTGGAAGAAAGTTATTTATCTTAATGCGGTTAGCAAAGCAAAGAATTCCGGCATTACAGCGTTTAGCAATACTTATATCGATCTCCCGCCCACCGTACCTTTATCTTCCGCTTGAGAATGTCGAGCATGCTGCCACACGCGAGCAGGCGCATCACCACCCAACTGCAACCGGGTAGCTAACAAATTATTGGTAATTATTGATTAGGGTGTTATTAAATAATTATTTTAAAAATTATCTTCGAACCACCCCCTTTGCGAAGTAAATGATTGCCTTATTTCCTACTCACGCACTACAGTATTTACTGCGTTTATCTCATAGTGGGCGACCGGCGTCCAATTCGTAGTGGGTTAGAAAAAGGGGCCACTCACAGCTCTTCCTCGACAACGAAGCTCGTGTGGTAGTTGACGACGTTGGGGTGCGCACACATCGACATGGCCTGCAAGGTGGAGGAGATTGTGAATAGTGTTAGAAGAAAAGAGCATACAATTATTACCAAAATATATTCTGCTCCCGCATTAAACGGTTTGTGCGACGCGAATTCACCTAGTTTTCATAACGCCATCAAAAAGAGCTGGAGGTGCATGAAAAAACGGGGATATCGCCCCGCTATTTCACTGGGCAAGCGGTTCACGACCGCAATCGAAGCTAAATAAAGACCTGAATCTCGTGGCTGAGCTCGTCGACACTCGTCTGGCACTTCTCGAGGTTGATGCATTTCACGGCGCAGCGCTCATTTCGGGGCACGCAAGTCGCCTGCAATTTGAATAAATTAAGGTTAAACAAGTAAGATCCCTCATTGCTCCACTACGATCTATATAATGTTAATTTATTTTTGCGCTTTACAAAAATGCGACGCAGAGCTATCGACACCAATGCAATTACGAGTTGGTTATCCCCTTCCTGTGGCACCAGGTCACCATGTTTCCCGCCATTAAAGAAAAGAACACCTTGTTACCGAGAAATAATTGTTCACACGTAACTCCCATCCACAAATCGCAAACTGATCCCGCTCCCCCTCACCCTGTACACGGTAGCCGTGGCACCGACTCCTATGGGCTCGTCGAGGACGTAGTCCTTCTTGTCGCACGGCCACGTCTCGTGATCTGCTGCCGCCGCCATGCCTCGAGGCCCCTGCCCAAAGATACAGTAATCTTTGTAAGAGGATCGCGCACTGGCAAGATCAAGAGCATCCGGAATGATTCACGCGAACAAAGAGAGGGCAGAGCAAAACAGCTGATCGGCGCGCGATAAGCCAAGAGTGCTTGCTTGTGATGATGGGGGTGGCCACGGGATGAAGAGGGAGGAAGAACAGAGGACGAGACGAAGGGCAGAGGGTCACGAGTACGTGCTATTCAAACGATTCGTCGCGACGTCTCCGCCACTAAACAGCGATCCAAAGCAGAGAGACAGAGGCACGAGAGGATAGGGCAGGCAGACAAAGGGAGAAAAATCCAGCCGTCACGGATTCTTCTTGCTAGTCACGGGTAGTCCGGCACGGCGCGTGAACGTCCCTGGATGATGCCCTTCTCATTGTCGGGGGCGAGAGACAGCGGGAAGAGAAGAGACGCGAGACGGTTATATTTACCAAAAATTCAGTGGCGCGTTTGGCGTCAGATTCCGACGGCATCGGCGCCACAGATCATGTGAGACTGTTAAGAGGCCAAAACATAACTAAAAGGTGAAACAAAAAACTACCCCCTTGGATTCCCTCCTGGAAAAAAAGATGAGAGATGGTAGAGAGCAAAAGGAATTCAAGGTATTCGCGAGTGACGGCAACACTCTCGGCATCACAATCAGGGCAGGCCTTTGCAAACATTTTTATTGGGTGATTGTGCAAAGATGCGAGTGGGTGGGAGGGGAGAAAGATGAGAATGTATGCCAACGGTATGAAAAAACTATGCATGCTCGAGGCTGAAAAAAAAAGTACAAATATTAAACAGATATTTATCCGTACTCTCGTCTACAGGCTACAAATAAATTAAACGCGAGATAAATATTCTGTGTTTGTATGTCTCAATCTATCACAAGGAAGGTGGTTCAGCGGATACAGGGCGAAGCCAGCGGGGGTTGATAGAACAGAAGAAGAAACGAGGAGGGACAAGGAGGAGGAGGAGGGCTCTCCCTCCCTCGATTGATTATTTTGTGTATAGCAATCGGGGAGACAACGTCACGGTCCGACACTGACATGCATGCATACACAACGCAACGTCAAGAGGGAAGAGGGGGACATAGTCCATCTAACCGCCCACCTACTCTACATGATTCCATTGTCCACAAGGTTCCAGTAGGTTCATCACACCCCTCATTCCACCTCTATCCTAATCAACACACTCGTCATAATACAAGCTAATACTTACATGGAGACGTCAAGCTTACATCGGCACTAATCCTTTTGATGCCCGGGGCAGAAAAAAAACAAGAAAAAAAGGCTTTGAAATGTACCAGGGACACCTTGAAAAATCGCGGGCGGAGGAATAATTTAGCAACGGACAGTAAGGCTGGCAATGAATCGAGGGGGACAGGTAGAAAGAGTGGGGGGAACGAGTAAATCAATAATGTGCAAGCAATCAATACTTCCCTCTGTAGTAGATCGATCAGTCCTTGAGAGAGTCGATGGCGGAGTGTAGGAGAGCGATCTGGGCCTGGAATGAGAACTTGTTGGAACACGGGTAATTGATGCTGCACGGCTAATTCTAATTCGAGTTTCTCTGCTAACCTAAGTTTTACGGGAATATTCGATTAAAAAAATTCATTCTGCTGCAGAAAGGATACTTTTCAGGAACGGGCATTTTGCCAATTACGTCAAATACGAATTTCGTAATAAAAAATAAATAAAATATATTTAATGACTACATTTTTCCGCTCACCTTGGAATGCTTGATCTGCAGCTCCGCCAAGTCGGCGAGGTTCTTCTTGAAAGCGGCGACGCGTCGGCGCTTCAGCTCCTTGAGCTCCTGCAACGAAAAACCTAGGGGTATGGTAAAACAAATAATTACCGTCTTGGCGAGGGCCGAAATGTCTTCGAACTTCGTGCACGCCGTCATCTGCTCCGTTTCCGCCTGGAACAAAACGGTAATTCATATTTTATGACTATTTCTCAAAAGTGGAAGGCACAAAAAAGTTGAATATTCCGTTTTCATTCAAATAATACTAAAATCATTTTTATAACTAATTGACCTTGGGAATGTCCTTGTTGCGACCGCGTGCACGCTCCAGGTTCTTGTTAGCCGATTCGTAGTTCGCGAGGCACCGCATACGGCGATAGAGTAGGTCCTGAATTGAAAAGCATGAGGTTACCACAGATTCAGGTGTATTACGGTATCGACGCTAGATTGATCATGATTTATTCCGAGGGATTAGCATCTTCGATGAACATGGAAAAGAGAGGGGGAATACCGCTGGCCGGTGAAAGAGACCGCACCGATCGGATTATCAATATTTGCGCTATGCCGGCAAACAGGTGAATTGACGTTTCGTGAGCGCAACTCAAAGAAATCGGATCGTTATTGCAACCGATACGGTGAAGTCAGCAATTGGAAAACAAATCATAAAAACCATCGTGGACTTTCAAATTCACGTAGAGTACTGCCACAAGGATTTGTGAAATACATGATCGAAAATTACGCTACGATATTTCTCCGGTACCATTTTGGTTACAGTCATCCAAATGCCCGAGTTTTCGACGAGGCTTCCTCTACTCAAGTGCTATCCTCCACCTCCCCCTCCTTCCTCTCTTCCCACTCACCTTGGCAGCATTCGTATCCCTCTGGAAGTACGACAGCGTATCCGCCAGCTTGAGTTCTTCGTCGTTCGACGACCGGCACTCCACCTGCATGTAAATAAATATGTAAATATCAATATAATGAATCGGGATCCTGCACTAATTCATCGCAAAGAATATCATAGGAGCGATGATATTTTGGAACAATAACGAGCAATCAAATCGTTCTGATCTCGCCGTCTAAATCATAAGTATGAGAGGCAGCACAAAAGTTGCTGGTTCACCCGTCTTGAAAATTTCCGTCTCCTAGCAGACATCGCACCCAATTTTCAGCGCATGTCTCCAACTCTAGTATCTCCCATCTCCTCCCCCGTACCTTCTTCAGCTTGTGCAGGGTATCGGCTCCAACTGCGAGTGTCCGGGCGGCCGTCTTGTCGGGCTCCGCGCGTGCCATCCGCTCCAGGCCCTCTGCCATCTTCCCGCACCACTCGGCGGCATCTGGAACGAGGAGGATCAATTATGTTACAGTATGCCGAAGTCCGCAATCGCTCAGGGTACACAATGTTTTCTTGTTGATACGAGTATAAGGATGAGGGATCATTCTAATCGGAAGCCTCCCGTAATTCTAGTAACCGTGCGACGCCAATTCGCCAGGCTTCCTTTACGCGCTTTCTCTCGCGCAAAAGATAAGTAATTTTTTATGCCACTACAAAGAATCTTGTCAGGGGAGTAGCCATTTTGGATGCTGTAGCCTCAAAAGGGGGGTTGCGGAAATTTTGATTCTAGGTATTTATACTGGCCAAGATACGAATCAAACAAACTAGCAAAACTTAGCCTTGTTCCAATCGTGCGACTCCAAACCACTTGGTTCTGAACCAAAACTCAACAGCCCTTTCAAAATGACGTGAGTTTTATACTCCTTCCCATTCAGCGCTTTGCTACGGTTCACCTCCTTCGGCAAGCTCCCTTCTATGGAATTATAGTACACGGGGTGCACGGCGACCAACATTCGCGAGATCAGAAGCCAAAGAGTGGAGGGGTAGAAAAAGGGAGAAATAAATCCCCCTGTGGTCTCTCCATTCCCCCTCTCCCTAGGCTCAGATGATGTCAGCTCCTCCGCCAGAGAACGTCCCTACATAAAAGCTGCATGCGCTTCACTACACGAAAGAGACAGAACATTTGCAGAGGGGGGACGAGTGGAAAAGGACGAGAGGGCGGAATGAATGCATAAGTCTCTCGGACTTTCCCGAGGGCTTTTATACAGCCCCCGCGATGACATCATCTGGGAACTTTCGCAAGACTGCGATAGAGAGAAAGAGGAGAGAGAGAAAGAGAAGAGAAGAGAGAGAGAGAATGACCCCTTGTCAGATTGGATCTTTCAAAATCTGCTTCGCCGCAAAGAGAGAGAGAGAGCTATGAGCCTACGTGGATAGGCCAGGGAAGAGCAGTGGA
>JACMIG010000738.1:15140-25589 GCA_014805385.1 Levipalatum texanum
CCCCACCACCCCGTACCCACATTATTGGCCACTGCCCCCCCCCCCGGTCCCACCCATCCCCTTGCCACCCACCCCGCACTCAACGTGCGCCCCCCCCCCCCCTGATGGGCCATGGATCAACTCCATTCAGGCCCCTTACGCTGTATCGGCGACGACACAGCAGCCGACGGCTCCCTATACCGTTCTCCAGACTGCCCCCACCCAGGTACTAGAGAAACCCGTCACACTTGAACCGTTGACACTATAGATGATGATGGCACCACAGCAAGGAACAGTGCAATACGTCCAGGCTGCCGCCCCCGCCCAGCCAGTCCAGTACCAGAGTGAGTTGGAGAAGGCATTCGAGACCTGGTAGTTGTCCCTTACATGCTTCCCAGTTTCAGTGTCAGCGGCCCAGCCGATCATTCGCCCTGCATACCAACAGGCGGCACCTGCAATCTACGCCGCTGCTCCCGCAGGTCTGAACATATGATCAAGCACAAAAGGACGAGCTCATTGTAACTTACTTATCCCCACGAACATTATTTCAGCTGCCGGAGGTGCCACAGACGGTTCCGTGACTGGAACGCCCGGCAACTATCGATGGGGATAAAAAGACACCTACCGGATCCACATTTCCTCCTTCCTCATCACATTAATAAGTAAACTGTTTATTTTTTGTACCTAGCTATATTATTGGATGTTAATTTGACAAGAAGTTATTATTTATTCAGAACATTTCCCAATGGCCTTTTGAAGAACTGTTATGTCATCTCCATAGATCTTAACGTAAGATGTATTAAAATTCAGTGTTTTTTTATAACGTTGGATAATCTCAACATCATAATGCCCATGTTTTTATTGATACGTTCTTACTTGCAATCACGAAATAAATGCCAAATCATGGAACACGGGGTGTATTTGTACAGTTGGGCGTACCATCGGCACGGATTGAAGCCGTATTCCATGTCTTTTCGGGGAGCGTAAACTAATCTCCCCCTACTGACTCCCTTCCACAGGGTCTGGTGGAGGGAGGATGCTCAGGGCTGGGACTTCACTGGTTCGGGCCGGTCAGTTCACTTTCAATCAGATTGCGTATAACTATGAGGATGAGGTCAGGGAGAGCACGAGGTACCACGAACAACTAACACTGAGATACAGTCACGCCATAACAGCCATAACGAAGAATACGATGGCCAGGGTGAGGAAGGTGAAGCAGAAGGCGCAGGCCCTCAAAGGAACCCCTCTTCCCTCAACAGCCTCCCACTCACAGGATGATGTACGTGTAGTAGGTGATCTGTTCCTGTGACAGGGGCTGCGCCATTTTCCTGCAAAATGATTCATCTATTCCATATGGAATGAGGTATAGAAGGAAGTATGCACCTGGGCCGGACTCCGTTCTGATCCACCACCGTTTCTATAGGCATAGCAGCGCGATACTCAGCCTGTGGGACCATGACAGGTCAACGAGCCGGGGATGCAAAATAAGAACGTCTCTTCGCGTGCGATGGATTAGTCAGAGCGGAGAGTCAAAAGAAAGGACGAGGGAAGGGAAGGAAGGAGGAGAACTGCTGCCAAACACAAACAAACTCTGCCCCGTGCACGAGGTGAAGGGAGATGACAACGGGAACGACGTCGCCCTCGATGTCCTCCGCCTTCTGCTCTCTCCCTCTCACGTTATACCTAGAGAGACGAACGAGGGCGAGGAGTCTCCAGGTGGGCACAGATCCTTCCTCCCTCCACAACGGAGGTCGATACAGACATTCAAGCCACCCTCCTTGTGAGCGGGTACCCCCCCCCCCAGACGAAGCGCCAAAATATGTGCTGACTACTCAATGAGCTGCAGAGTGCTACTGTAGACTACCCTCCGACTCACCGATTGTATCTTAGGTGGCTCTCGATGAATCCGCGTGATTTCTTGTCGGGACCTGGAAGCTCTGTGATCAGATCCTCCATCTCGATCTGAAACGTAGTGATACTTTGATTCCGAGGTGGGCAAAAACATCGTGGGAGGTTCTCTGTGTGGCGGAGTGGTCGATGGCCTTCCCTCCCGTCTTTTCGATCCCTTCCGCCGTTGGCTTCTGGTGGCCGTCGCCGGTTCCCGTTTGCTTACCGCCTCTTCTCCAGAGAAGGCGAAGGGGCCACCCACGATGGGAGTCACGGGCCATGCAGGAGAGCGCTAAAATATATCACTTTATATCGAACAACCACTCCACCATGCTGTCATTTCCTATTTCGGATACTACAATTCCAAATCAATACTTGAAATTCCACGACAAACCATGACTTCACATATTTTAGATACATAATGTATCGTTCGGTAATCGGCACATGTATGGACTTCGAAAATACAGGACTTGGAGCTAGTGACATTAAGAGTGGTAACGACTGGTGATCAATAATCGACCCGGTAGCCTCTCGGGGGGGGGGGGGGGGCTGAACAGGGCCGCGGGGGAGGGGTTGAATTTGCGAGCCGAAGACCCACCCGGCGGCTAGGAAAATAGGGGGTCGATTGGTTAGCGGGGGGGTTCCCCCCCCCCCCCCCCCCCCCCCCCCCCCCCCCCCCCCCCCCCCCCCCCCCCCCCCCCCCCCCCCCCCCCCCCCCCCCCCCCCGGCTGAACAGTGCCCGAGGGGAAGGGTTGACTTTGCGAGCCCTCGACCCACGCGGCTGCTATGCAAATAAGGGTTCGAATGCTTATCGGTCTGGGTCACGGGGCTGATTGATGTTGAAAGAGGGAGAAATGCTGCACAACAATAACCGTAGAGCCACGCAAGAGGTGCATATTAAATTCTTATCAATTACGATACTATTGGCGTTTGCAGGTGCGGCGACGCGGACACCCCTCGGGTGCTCGTTCCTCCAGTGCCGCCAGTATCGGCCGGCCCCCGGCCAGTTTGGATGGCTCCCCGACCCTCCCAAGACAACCTGGACACCTCAAAGTGAGTACGATTATCCTGCCTTTGTTCTGTTCCCCCCTGGCCCCTGCTGTGCTGCACAGTCTGCTGAACTGCCCCCCTTTTGTCAGTGATCATCTGGACTACGACTAACATTCCACTCACAGTAACCCAAAAAATTATGAGATGGCCTATCTCTGGCTTTGAGCTTGAAGTGTTGTGTCATGAAGTCGTGGAACAAGCCATTATCAGAACCCGACGAATTATTCCGAACGACCCCCACCCCATCCCTTTCTACATGGCAGAGAGTTTGGCAGGCTGTGCAGGCCGCATTGAATGGAAGTGAGATAGACTGAGAGGGAGAGGGAAGGGGAGTACTCTCTTGCTTCAGCCGACATGAGCGGGGAGACTGCGCAGCGCGTCCATCTCGTCAATGCCTTCCGTCGCTTCGGCTACCTCGAGGCTGAACTCGATCCCCTTGGATTGACGCCCAAGAAGGAGTCAGGCTGTCTCGTAAGGCCTCTCTAATTGTTCCTCTATAGTGTCCCCGAGCTCTCCCCATCCATGTACGGACTGGAAGGATCCGCTTCGCTCACCACGAAGCACAACGTCGACGATCTCGTCTCCCAACTACGGTTAGCGTTGTTCTAGTAGTTCTCCTTGTTCAGTGGCATAGAGTAGAAAATATAGAACGCTGATCTTTTAGTGACATCTACTGCGGACCACTTGCTGTGGAATTCATGCATCTGTCGAATTGGGAGGAACGAGACTGGATAGCACGGTGGGTTTTCTGAAACAACGCTAATGCACACACTCCTTGTCTACTTCTATATGAGCAAGCCAAGCCATTGCAGTAACTTCGAGGGCAGCGTAGCGAGTGAACTGACAACTGAAGAAAGGAAGAACCTCGCCCTCCTCATGATCCGCGTTGAGGTAAGCGATAACAATTAGTCTATTCTGCAACAATTGGTTTCTGTACGCAGGGATGATTGAGCATTCAGAATTGGGACCACTTTATGTCGACGAAGTTCGCTTCAGTGAAGAGGTATTTGAAAATCCTTAAACTTCTCATTCCCATCTTTTTGTCAGATACGGCTGCGAAGGAGCCGAGGCCATGTTCGGATTCTTCTCCGAGCTCTTCAACAGTTCCCCCGAGCGTGACATTGATCAGGTACAGTCTACAAAAGTAAAAGAAATCGGGCTGAGCCGGGGATTGAACCCGGGACCTCTCGCACCCTAAGCGAGAATCATACCACTAGACCACTCAGCCTTGCTTCTTACCCCTCTATTCGTCGATGATAAGGATGCGCCTATTGAAAACCGGATTGTATGAGCTAACTGCTGCGATGTGGGGGCAACATTGGCGTTATCCCTTGCACAGTGTATTATACATTCTCAATAACTATTAAACGATATCCCGATCGCTCAGGGCCAAACATAAAAGAGTCCTCCCTCCGAATCGGCGCTTCGCAGCTCCAAATCGCTTGAGGCCCTACTGGATGTAGGTAGTCGTATTCATTTGTGACTCGGTCAAAACTGACTTGTGGTGCATGTGTTCTTCCATGATGTGATGGACCATCGTAGCTCCGCAGACTTTCTTAGTTGAGACGTAGTCAGTCAAGATGCCTCCCTCCAATCATGGGGTAGACGATAGAATGCAGTGGTTGCCTACCGTGAATCAGTGAGTGTAAGCGAGTCCCGAGGGCTTGAAGTAGAGTTTCTTGAATGTATTTTTCCCCGCGGGGCAGTACCAAATGGCCGCCTCGAATGCGCCCGCAGAAGGACTGATCACATGGTCCATCCAATCTGATCACTTGGATTGCCGATCAAATCATTCTTTCATACTAGCCCTGCGAAAGCCCCTTCCGGTTCGGAATGTGCGCTTCCTGTAACGATCTATTAATTTTTCTTTTTCTATGCACCTGCAGGATTCTGTTGCGCAAAAGGCAGTAACAATATAGAAACTGGAATAGAAGCTGTAGATGCGAACTTTTATCAAGTTGGGAATATTGTTTGCAAAATGATTTGTATACCGGCATTCGAATTCTTTACCACTTCATTTTCTGTTTTGGTTGTCGTTGTAGGCGCAGTAGTTGTAGTGGTCGTCGTCTCAGTAGTGGTAGTTGTTGTGGGCTTGGTCGTAGTTGTAGTCGTTGTCGTGGTCGTGGGAGGCTGCGAAGTCGCTGTGGACACGATCAAGACGAGAAGAAGCAATGACTTGCACATGACCGAGGGATACTGCTCTCTTCCATGGTCCAAGGGCAATATACACGTCCCACCGTATGTATCTAAAGTCATGGTGGGGAAGGGCTTTGAAGTGCTCGCTCCT
This sequence comes from Levipalatum texanum, assembly GCA_014805385.1. Classification (NCBI taxonomy): domain Eukaryota; kingdom Metazoa; phylum Nematoda; class Chromadorea; order Rhabditida; family Diplogasteridae; genus Levipalatum; species Levipalatum texanum. The sequence goes on from JACMIG010000738.1 coordinate 20,344, forward strand.
TCTCGCTTCCTTTGTTGGTCCCCATTATTTCTTACGGCCTTCCAATTATTCCAAATCAAAGGTAAACGTTTCCTGAGGATGGTCGGTCTCTGAAACTGGCCTCTACGAGAGTACATCATCATGATTCGTATGAGCCTTGCAGCTTCTCCTCTGCATGGCCCATCGTGGGCGACTGAATCTTCTCACGGAACTCATGCACTTCCCGCCCGCCCAGATGTTCAGGTTATCCCTTCCAATATTGATCGGACATCTTTATCGGTGGATTACAGGAAGATGAAGGGACGGACGGAGTTCCCTTCGGATGTCCAGGGATCGGGTGACGTGCTCTCCCATCTGAGTATGCATCCTCCTACCATTCCCTCTCCTCCTCCCCTCCCTTCAGCCTCATCATTCGACCACTCGACTGCCGATGGGGCAGTCCACGTGACGATGCTCCCCAATCCCTCCCACCTCGAGGCCATCAACCCCGTCGCCATGGGAAAGGCACGCGCACGAGCGAGGACTATTGGTATTGAGCGGGGGAGGAGGGAGAGGAAGAGAGGGACATCAGGGGCTGGTGACTACTCCCTCGAAAGGGATGCCCGTACTGGCGATGGCGTACTTTGCGTCCAGATTCACGGGGATGGAGCATTCTCCGGACAGGTACGGTAGCTGATATGGTAGAATTTAAATATTTTCCAAACATAAGTAATCTGCAGGGAATAGTGTGGGAGACTCTGGCCATCGGCCAAGTGCCCCACTTCCGCCTCGGGGGCTCCGTCCACCTCGTCACCAATAACCAAATCGCCTTCACGGCCGAGGGCAACGTCGGTCGATCGACCACTCACTGCACTGACATCGCCAAGGCCGTCGACTGCCCCGTCCTCCACGTCAACGGAGACAACCCAGAGGTGAGGAGGGCAAGGGGCAGAGGACAAGGGGAACGAATTCCTTCCAGGAAGTCGTCATCGCCACTCGCCTCGCCCTCGACTACAGGAACAAGTTCAGGAAGGACATATTCATTAATCTCATCTGCTATCGCCGATGGGGCCACAACGAACTCGACGACCCGAGCTTCACGCAGCCACTCATGTACAAGGTGACTCTCCCCTTCGACGCCCCTCCACTCGTTATTCAGGCCATCGAGTCGCGTCGTTCCGTGCCCACGGAATATGCAGAGAGACTCGTCGAGGAGGGAGTCCTCACCAAGGAGGAGGTCAAGACGGAGAAGACAAAGCACACGGAGAAGCTTCTCGAGGCATTCCGAGCCATCGACCAGACGCCCCCCGTGTCAGTTGTCGTGTTCCTTCATTGAATGACTCTCCATTTTCAGTGCAAACCACCTCGATGGAAACTGGAAGGGATTCACCCAGGCCCCGAGCACAGTGGAGAGGTTTGTCCTGACTGTTCAGCCATTCCATCCGTCTCTGTAGATGGGACACGGGCGTGGACCTCGATGTCCTTCGATTCGTCGGCGCTGCCTCCGTTGCCACCAAGGAAGGATTCGTGAGGGACAACGAGTCCCCGTCCTCTATTGTCTTCTTCAGACTCTCCACCCCCACCTCAAGAAGACTCACGTCGATGCTCGGCTGTCCAAGCTGACGAGTGGAGAGGCTGTTGACTGGGCAACCGCTGAGGTTGGCTTTGTTCTATGTACGATGGAATCCGATGAGTTGAGGCCCTTGCCGTTGGTTCTCTCCTCGTGGAGGGATCCGATGTTCGTTTCTCCGGTCAGGACGTCGGACGAGGAACATTTTGCCATCGGTTAGAGCTCTTCTTCTGACTTCTGTGTATCCGTTCATCTCCAGCCACGCGATGCTCGTAGACCAGTCGACGGACGAGTCCTTCGTCCCCCTCAACAACATCCACCCCGACCAGAAGGCCTTCTACGAGGTCGCTAATAATCTTCTCTCCGAGGAGGCCATTCTGGGATTCGAATTCGGCTACTCTCTCGACCACCCGAAGCGGCTCTGTGTCTGGGAGGCTCAGGTAGATTCGACCCCTTTTGCAGTGGAATAATTTTCTCCCCCCAGTTCGGCGACTTCTTCAACGGCGCCCAGATCATCATCGACACCTTCCTCGCCTCTGCCGAGAGTGGGTTCCGCTTCTATTGGATGTCTCATGAGATCCCCTTTGGGGCTCTGTTTTCATGGTGTCGATAAGATCAGAAAGGCAGTAGCTCCGATCGTTGGTTGTGAATGGGATGGGATGGCCGCCTGTCGACTTCTTCTCTCAGTTTCACAATCTGGGGGAACATTCCATGGCCAGCAGGGCTTGCCACTGACCCTCGTGTCTTCTGTTATGGGAGTAGTTCTCTGGGCGTCGCCCCATTAATCGGCCATTCGCCAATGGGCCGAAGGGAATGCAAATCGAGGCAGTCGATCAGATACGTTCACAGCGTGATTAGACGACGCCATGCTCAATGGAATGGGAATGGGGAGACAAATGGAGGGAAGTACCGTAACCGGACAGGCAAGTGGCTGACGCAGTCGGGACTCACCATGCTCCTTCCCCACGGATTCGACGGCGCTGGCCCCGAACACTCTTCCTGCAGGATGGAGAGGTTCCTGCAACTCGCTGACAGCAGGGAGGACCAGGTGGGGGGGGAGGGGGCATCAGAGTGATCCATTCCAATCTCCTTCCAGATTCCTGTCGACGGCGAGAACGTCAACATGCGCATCGCCAATCCCACCACCGCTGCCCAGTACTTCCACCTGCTAAGGAGACAGGTTGGAGGGCACCGAGGGGTCCTCTTCTCTCTCTCCCCCTCTACAGGTCGTCCCTAACTACCGTAAGCCCCTCGTCGTCATCGGCCCCAAGATCCTCCTCCGCCACTCACAGGCTGCCTCGTCACTGGCCGAATTCGCCCCTGGAACCTCCTTCCAGAATATTATCACGGAAAAGGGAAAGAAGACCGAGGCCGTTGAGAAGGCAAGTCGTTCCATTCTGGGGGATTACGGTGGATATTATGCAGGTTGTCTTCGTGTCTGGAAAGCACTGGATCGCAGTTGACAAGGCGAGGAAGGAGAAGGGACTCGAGGATAAGGCAAGGACCATCTTCGAGGGACAGTTGTCAACTGCTCCCATTGCAGGTGGCGATCGTCCGTGTGGAGTCGCTGGTTCCCTTCCCCGTCGCCGACCTCCGCGACGCCGTCAAGAACTACTCCAATGCCAAGAGTCAGTCCCTCTCCCCTTAGCTCCCCATTGAAGAGGGGCAGGTGCGAAGTTTAGCGAGTGCGCGAAAGGTGTCTGGAAGGTGTGAAAGGGCCCTTTCTCTGCAGTAAACAGTTGGCAGTTGGGCACCTCCTTAATTCACCTGCCAATGGATTCCCTTTGGCGGCCACTGTTAATGGGGGCGAATGAAGCTGTGAAAGAGATCTGCCCCTCCCCCTCTCCTCCCCCGACACTCTGGCCAATGGAGTCAAGGGGATGCCGGCGAGTACAGTGATCCACTGAAGTGTTCCCCCATGTCAATGGAAGCAGTAATCCGAGGTCACGGCATGGCCTCAATGGGATTACGGTGAGAATGAGCCCAGTCATTAGGGCGTGAAGCTCCCCTTCTGGCGGCTGCCCTCAAGGGGAACCCTGTTCATTGGACGCTAATCCCCGTAATGAGTGGAGGGGAAGGGAAGAGTTGTGATCAGCGGGAGACAGGATCCCTTCCCCCATTGGATACTCATCCAGTCCATTCCGACGGAGACTCCACTTCAGCCCCTCTCATGGTGCAATCGGCCTGATTGCGTGGAAAGCCGAGAAGGGAAGGGAAGGGGAGGAAGGGGCACTCCTTTTGTCTCCCTCCTCTCTTTTGGCAGTCCCCAAACAGGGGACTCATTTCCCTCCCATCGGGTGTCCACTTATTGGCCCCCGTGGTATCATTGCACACGGCGGTGGGGGCTTTGAGGGGGAAGAGAACATGGCAGAGAACTGAGAGATAGGGCACAGCCTCTGGGGTCACACGGAGGGGTCACGAATCCCCCGCCCTTTCCTTCTCCCTGAATGCCGCAACATCTCGGGTGTTCTAAAGGCTGCATCCGCTGTCGCATCTGCACTGAACCATATGCACAGATGCGCGGAGAGGGAGACATCAAAGTGTTCGAATGTAATCGGCACTGGCTGATCAGCCACTGCTGATGGCAGAGTATCGAGTGTCCCATACAGTGAGGACTCAGCTTTGTCCACTCCCGCCCAGTATAAACAGTCCCCTTCCACTGTTGCGCTGAATGGGAAGGGCGACCAACTGCACGGATTATCCCTAAATGGAAGGAGCTCCTCCCTCTCCCGATAGTTTGCCACCAGATAGCGATGGAGGGCGGCAATGGGCCACCCCGAAGGAAGGGGTTAATCGGATAATCGGTTCCCCCTCCCCCCCTCCCCCCCACCCCCACGACCACCCTGTTTGATGACTACGACACGAAGACCAAGAAGGGAGGAGGAAGAGGCTGATAAGGAGGCCACCTCGAGTTCCCTCCCCTCCAAATGCAACAATGAGTGTGTAATGGGAGGGTTCCCACGGTGGCCACGCGTCCTCTGATCCTCCCTCTCTGATTGCCCCCATCCCAATCACAATTCGTCTCTTTCACTCCAAGCAATTCGCCCTCCAGGAGGGAGGACTCATCAGAGGGGCAGGTAAACAGAAGAAGAGAAGGGATACCCCCAGGAGGAAGGTGCACACTAAAGAATAACTCGTTGTTGCAGGCTTCGTGTGGTCTCAGGAGGAGCCTCGTAACGCGGGCGCCTGGTCCTTCGTCAACCCTCGCTTCGAGAATGCCCTCGGACTCAAGGTACTCGTCCCATCCTCGGGATTCTTCCCCTTCTCAAAGGCATTCCTCACATACTCCCTCCCCACGGGTCACGCTCCGCATAAAACTACCGTAGCTCCTCCCACGGGCCAAATTTTATCGTCTCCCTCCGAAGTGGCGACAGGTCGAAGTATTCGTCTGGATGGGGGCTGCGGGTTATTCATCCTCTTTGATGCTCCCACCCGCACTCGTAAAGAAAGGCTCCACCAGCTGATACGAGTGAGATACCACTGAGTCTCCCATTCTGCCCTCTCCCTTTTCACATGACCACTCCGTAATCAGAGAGATATCAACGACCATTATTCACACAGTTCTTGGGGTGCTCCCCCCTTTCGGCACTTTGTTTTTGTGAAGTGAGGTTGAAATGGCTTCCTTATCTCCTTGAACTGCCCGCCCGTCAACCGGGGGTGGAATTCCTTGTGGGGTGGGAGGGGCGGGGGAGGGCGCGGGTGGAGGGGCGGAGCGCGG
>JACMIG010000739.1:9321-27137 GCA_014805385.1 Levipalatum texanum
AGAAATGAAATGCGGGCAGTTTGCCTAATTGCCGGTCGCACTCTCCGGATTTCATTTCTGACCCGATTTAGCCCTGATGTGGGCTGTTTTCTGCTTTTCCACTGTAGCTCATATACAAATCGGCCACGCTCTAAATGCTCAAAAAGAGAACGGGGCGATTAGACCCATTTTTAGCCGAGTTTTACCGATTATAAAATTTTATGATAATTTATGATATTTCGTGCGTTTTCTTCCAAGCGTACGGTACCTGTGTGGCATCGCGGATGGTGCTGCTTGAAGATGTTGATGAAGAGTCCCGTGTCTGTCCACCAGTTGCAGATGGACTTGATGAGCCATCTCAATATCTTCAGATTCCTCGTTTTTGTGCGATGTTGTCGTGTGTACGGGGCTGAGGCTCAGAAAATGTTGCCAACGGTTTGTAGCTGCACATGACGGATAAGATTTGCACACTGTGTGTCAGGGTCGTGCTCTATATTACAAGACTAATGTATTTTAAAACAACATTATCAAAGAGAAATAGAAACCTGATTCCAAGTGGAATGACCAAAGTCGCATGACGCAGTGATGGAACGAAGGGATCTCGTTTGTCCACAGCATCGAAGTCTCCACGGGCCTTCCAGCCGATCCTATCCAATTCGTTGGCCTCCATTTACTGGAACAAATCAGGCTCTAGACAGAACTGATATTGTCCGGAAGGGGAAAGCGGAGGTGGTGCTCGAACTACGCTGCGGTAATCAGCGTAATGAACGTAATCAAGCCCAGTAGACCATTCATTACGCAGTTTACCGCGAGGTAGTTCGCGGGTCTCCACCGCATCGCGTTAATTGCTGACAATACTTCCGTTTAGATCGGTCAGAACAGCGAAATCTTTTTGCACGAAAAAGTAAGCTATTCGAAATGGACGCGGTTAGAACGAGAGTAGCGTCCAAGACGGGAGGTTGAACTGTCCCGATAAGGCGGAGGAAGGAAAGGAGTGATACCCTCTCCTCTCGTGGTACCCAGGCATAAACATACACACTGATTACCGAGGACGCAGTCATACAAGAGCACAACATTTTGTGCTTATGATTGGAGGTTCACCGAAAACAAACAGCACTGTATGTTATTTCTCCCACAATAATATAGAATTTCAGCTCGCATTACAGTCTACTAGATTATACGTCTACATAGACAGTCTATCCGAAAGTGTGGCTGTTGCGTCAACAACATTTTATCCCATGCATGCATAAAGATTTATGAAGTAAGCTCATTCTTTGAAAGAGTTTAGAATCCCTCCACGTTGATGCGTGAGAATCCATCGATGTTTCCGAATCCGAAAGCGTCGCTGTTGTTGTTGGCCTCGAATTCACCCTAGAATTAAGTCGTCACATGAAAAATATTATTTTTGCACCTCCTCAGACAAAGTAGAGTTGTTCCGCTCCAGGAGATGACCGCCCAGAAGCTGGTGATTCTTTCCATCATTAGCTTTTCCATTTCTGTGGCCTCCGTGGTTGTTTATTCCTGAAATATCGATATTTATTTGATGCACAGCATTTTTCCTTCCCCCACCTCTGCCCCTATACCTCCATGCTCACAAGCCTTCTTGGTTCAAGGCTAAAAATATCCATTTAGACTACAAACCCCGAAACATCCGAATCCTCCCAGGATAATTTCGATGTCACCCCCGAAGTCTTCCTTGTTCATGTCAGCTAGTTGCGCAATTTACATGAGGTCATGTTCTAGCGTTTACCGTAAGCATGCTCTCCAGGACGCGTAGCGAACAGCAGTGCCCTCAACTCGTCCGAATACGAATCCAGCAGGGCCCTGACGGCCTCACGCTCTGCCTCGCGAGACAGTGCCGTGTTTTCGACGACTGCGCAGATCTAGAAGGGTAATTTTTTGTTTTTACGATAATTATCAAGAGTCGAGCTCACGGCATTGAGTGCTGCCGAAAGCTGCCCAATGGCTGCGGCAATGTTGGACTTGTACTCGTTGTACGAGGCAGCACGTTCACCTTCGAAGGCGGACACTTCAGTCTGCAATAAGGCACAACGATTAGTTCATTCTAAGAGATCGTTAGAGTAAGATTGTTCTCCGTGGCCCAGGCAGCGATGGCGGCTGTGAATTCGGCCTTGGTCGTGTTCTCGGTCGAGTTGCGGAGGACATCGGCGAAGGAGCGGCGTGCATCCTCCGTGTCGTTGGAGAGGAAGGAAGGATTAGGGGCTCCTGGAATATTTATAGGATCATCTGTCCTTTTCATATAGGTTCATTGTTCGATTTCTTTTTGTTTTCGTTTGAAACTTGATAAAACGAGTACCTCCATGGCCTCCGAAGCCGCTGTTGCTGCGTCTACCTAAGAATCCTTGATCTACACCGAATATGCGATGCTGCCCGAAGAATCCGGATTGTCTTTCGAAGCCGCCTTGATTGCCCCCGAAGTTTCCTCGGAAACCTCCTTGACCACTCATGTCTCCGTATCCGCCCATGTTGCTGCCGAAGCCGCCCTGGTTGCCAAAGTTGCCACCGAATACTTGGATTCCTCCGAATCTTCCGCCGCGTCCGGAAGTGCCGATAAAGCCCCCGTCATTCATCCCTCCGTTGCCTCCAAAGTTCGACCGTGCACCAAATGCGTCCTGGTCTCCTCCGAATCCTTGATTTGCATTGAAGCCTCCCTCGTTCCCTCCAAAGCTATCTCCGAAGCTTCCTTGATTTCCTCCGAATCGTCTCTGGTTTCGTCCAAATTTTTCGTTGTCGTTGAAACCACCCTGGTTTCTGGCGAAGCTGGACTGTCCTCCGAATCCTCCAATGTTGCCTCCACGGATTCCTCCGAAGTTGCGATCGAAGCCAGACTGTCCGCTATATTCGTGGTTCCCCGCTGAATCCTTCATGGTCTCCATTGAAGCCTCGCCGGTTGCCGGCAAAGTTGCCTCCACCGTGTCCGCCCATGTCTCCAAAGCTGCTACGTTGAAATTCGCCCTGGTTGCCTCGGAATCCTTCTTGATTCCAAGAGCCGAAATGCCCACCGAATCTTCCTTGGTCCCAACCAAAACCTCCCCGGTTTGCTTTCTGGCGTCCACCGAAGCTTCCCTGGTATCCGTTGAAGCTTCCTTGGTTTCCACCGTTGCCACCATGGTATCCTCGTCCATGTGATCCAGAGTCGCCATGCCCCTTGTTTCGTCCTCCATTGGAGTGCCTTCCGCGTCCACTTCTTCCTCCTCGATTTTGATGCGTTCCTTCAGTGCCTCCAATGCCGGTCTCGTTTCTGTCGGTGCCGTTCCAGTTCTCGAGCGTGTGGTTGCTGCCGATGACTCGGAAGCTGACTGTGGGACCGGACGGTAGGGGGGTCGTTAATTTAGTGGATGAGGAAGAAACAGTCGAGGCCTTCTTTGTGGCTGCTGAGGCTGTGGCGACGAGAGTGAGCAACGATATGAGAAGAGGTGGACTCATCTGCAAAGATACCACGAAACGTTACTGCGAGAATTGTAAAAAAAATGCACTTCGAATCTGCGAATGATACCAGTATGATCTCCCTTTTATGCATCGCTGTTCAGGGTGGTCGCGATGTTCGTGTCGCTCCTTCTTCATTAATCGCCATTCACACGAGAGTGCTTAACGGCTCTCGATGAATGCGACAACGTCGAGAATCCACGGGATATGACGAGAGCCAGACAGTGAAGATATCGTGGTCCGAAGGGATCAACGCCCCCACACAGTTGGCAACTTCCGTTTCCTCCATTGAGATCGCCCGGTTCCTCGTCCGCATGACAGACCGTTAACAGCGGGTTTCCTGCGATAGCAGAGTGAATGCATTTTAAATGACGGGACTCACCTCCGCATCAGCTGATATGAGCAGGAGTACCTCACATTTTACGTATCACCGTCGTCGGTCGATTGAGCGTTCTGTTGATTCGGACTTGATGAGATGACTCCATTCCGTTCTTCAGCTTTTTAGAAGTACTCTCTTAACAAGACAGATCAGAGTGGGATTAATCCTTCGAAGGCTCCTTCTTCTGAAGCCATACGTTCATCGGAACAAGCACTACACGTGAGTGGAGGGAGAGAGGCGACGAGAGAGAGTACTGAAGAGAGAGAGCGGAACCAGAGGAAAGTCGATCTCCCTCCTTCCCTCCCTCCTTTCGTTTGTCCTCTTGCGCCCTCCAATCAATCCATGACGCTCTGATATGAGCGGCACGCCCAATATTCGACGCGCGATAGGGTGGCGCTGTCTCAAAAAATCATTTGAACAAGACAAGTCGAAAACGAGGCATTTTGATCAAAAAACTCTTTTTGATCAAGAATGTCTCGTTTTGATTCGTTTTGAATAAACGAATTTTGGGACAGCGCCACCCTAACACGCAATCATCTTTGATCTGGATTCTGGTGCTTCTTTTGCATCCTCGTTATTTTGTACAACAGCTGTTGGGAACGTTGAGTGGTCTATTCGCACCTGGAAGGTATTTTGTTGCTTTTCCTCGAAAGGGCCAGTAACCGCTATACTTGAGCTTGCAGTATCCGTACTCGAGACTGAATATTCTTCAGTTAGGACAAGAGAAGGTCGAGATGGTGATCGTTCGCCACTGCCTCATCTGCTCGGGCCGCGTCACGGGAACGCACTACGGAATCGACTGCTGCAAGTATGTGGAAGAACTTTGAATTTGTATGTACTCTTGAAAGTACACAAATATCTATGGAATCTTCATCTGCAAAACTTTCTGTGTCCGCGGAACGTACCTTAGCATAATGACAGTAGACACTAAAAGTATAAAAGTTCTCCCTAGAGCGTGTGCCTGTTTCTTCGTGCGCGCCGCAACCAGTGGCAAGAAGTTCAACTGCAAATACGGCAACGGAGCCTGCACCATTATCAGCAGTGAGTTCGGTGTTCAGGACAACAAAATACTATAATAGTCTTTTCGAATACTGTGAACTAATAACACCGATAGTTAGAGCATATCAGAAAAATGCCAAAAAAGAGCCTGTTGAGGTGAGCGACAAAAGTGCCAAGGGTGCCGTCTCGCTCGATGCCTGCAATTCGGCATGAAGCTCTACCAGAGTATGGAATGTTTCAATTCCGGTGTTCATGTGTGAGTTGCAGGCATTCCAGGGCCATCCACATCCCCGAAACTTTCGGAAGCTACAAGAGACCATTCTCAACTCCACGATCTCCCTTCATCGAGCACATCGGATTTCAACGAACTTCCCTGCTTGTCCCGCATTAACTACGAGTATCTCAAACTGAAACGAATTCGAGCGGCGTATCCAAGGAATCCACAGGTACCCAATCTTACAGTATCTTAATAATACTTAAAGTTATAGTATCCCGGTGGGCGCGCTGCTTCCGTCGCTCACAACAACACAATTCGTTCGCTGGACCGCCCCTCCGTTCTGGAATTCATCGAGGACTCCTTCCCTGGAATGGAAAGGCTTCAACCTGATGAAAAGGTATCTTTATTTAGAGATCGCAACGTGATTCACAAAGTTCCACCAAAATGCTTGAACTTAGCCTAATCGTTTAGCCCTAGGCTTGGCATTCATCATGCTTTTTTCCGTTTCTCGATATCTCATTTCTTTGCCGAGATATGACTCGAAAACTAGCGCGCGTCGCGTGAGGGGAGAGGTGCCAAAAGGTGGGCCGCGACGCGGCCATTGGGCGCGTTGCGGTTCGCTCGCGGGCGAAAATGACTACCCTTCACAAAAACGCAAAAAAAACAGCGCAATGACGAAATGGTCCGGGCTCAAATTTGGAGAGGAGTTAGATTTATGCTTTTGACACGCAAACAGCATCAGGCAAGCCGATTTAGTTGCCTGTGGAATTAGCCCCACCTCGAATTCCACCAAAAAGTCCGAGTGGGCGGCGAACGTGCCTTCTTTAAAGCGTTATAAAAAGTTGTTTAGCGTGATTTTTGCTTGCATGCCTGATGCTAGATCGATGTAACATTGAATTAGCTTCAAAATGAGTGTTTGATCGACTAATTTGGTTCAGTATTCACGCTGTTTTTTGATCGGAACCACTTTTTCGCGTTTTCGTGTTTTTTTTGTTTTTGAGTCCATCACCGCTGATAATGATAGAGTATTGTACTTATCGGTTCTTAAAAAACACAATAAGTTCTCATGATCAGAGGGAACTCCTTCGCGCAGCATACGCTCGTTTCGTGATCATGGAAAGTCCTTGTGCAACCATTTTCGCTTTCCCGGGCCGCTGCGACAGGTGAATGATGAATATTTTTCATTTCTGAAGAAATCTTTGCAGGACTGTTCTCGTCGATGGAAACTACGTCGACATTGCTGATCTTTCGTCTTTCTTCACCGGAGATGCAGTGATGCCAACGCAGGTCCTAATCTCATGAGGGAGAAAATTGAGAACCGACGATCAATTTCGCAATTATCGTTTTCGAATTTATTGCTAGTGCCTTTTAGCTCAATTTGTGTTATCACAAAACAGTTCAGGAGGCAGTCCGCATCTTCCAGCCATCTTTCGATCGCATAGTCGAGACTCTGATTAAACCGTTGAGAGAGTTAAACATTACCATGGTAAGTGCTATAATATAACGACGTGATCAGCTCCCATCAGGTTGAAATGATGGCCATACTTGGCTTCGCCATTAGTCGGACGGACATCACTGCACCTGCGGCGAGCTTTCGCATATTCAGCGATGCCGATGATCATGTAATATTTCGGGGAACCAAATATAATCAATTGATCAGCTTTGTAGTCGTTGTTCAGATCAAGCGAGACCTCCTGCTCTACTATAACAGAAATGGGATTGACAAGGGCTGCGAGCGCCTCGGAAAGTTACTCGCACTTATGCCTGCGTTAAATGTGAGGCTGATCTCTATACCAGAAGCATGTAAACCCATTTTCAGGAAATAGTCAGCATACATCTAGAGGATATGCATATATGCAACGTCTTCAGCGCCTCCTACAACAACAAGATATACAAGCTATATTTTCCTCATAGTAGACCAGCCGATTGATGAGATAAAGATCTTTTTAGCTCATCGTTGTTGTCGTTGGCAATCTGGCCTATTGTTCCCACACATCACAGTCTATGGCGCACAGAACAGAATTGGTTGTAACCTTCAAAAGTTCTTTGCCCCCTGCAACCTCGCGTTCATCGGAACAAGCGTTGCGAGCTCGCGAGAGGTAGTGGAGAGTGGAGACACGGGGACAATGGCGAGAGAGCGCAATGAGCACAGAGAGCACAAAGAAAGAGAGAGCGGAAGGGTGATCGCTGGTTGCCGAAAGAACCCGACCAACTCCCTTCGTTTACCCCCCTTTCGCAATGTGCTCTCCATAGGCCGCCGATCAATCCGCAACGCTCTGATACCCGCAGCACGTGCAATATGTGACTTTTCCCACGGATTTGTCTTTGATCCCGAGATAAGGCGCGCAGTATTTAGTCTCGTCATCGTTTTACGCAACACTTGTCACCCTTGGAATGACCAAAGCGCGTCTAGTACTCACCGCACTTTCTTGTTATACGTTGAAACTATTTCTGTTTTTATGGCTAACTGTGAGATATTGGTGTGTCCTCCATGTCATTCTCGCGGTTTCGCACTCGCAGCTCTATTCTATTTGATTGTGGGTCTTTCAGTAGAGCGAATGGTGCTCGTCCGCCACTGCCTCATCTGCACGGATCGAGTCACGGGCACGCATTATGGAGTCGACTGCTGCAAGTAAGCGCGGGCAACGTTCATTCCACTCCACAATATGTGAAAATGTCTGCCCTACTGACTGAGCTCTCCGATCTCTGTTCATATTTTCGAGGCGCATAGATCGTGCTTAGATTCCTTTGGATTATTTGTATGGGGATAAACATCAGCCATCAGCTACTGCGTCAGTGAATATAAATTGTTTTCATAAAAAGGAATTCCATCTCCATAGATAGATCCTGGCCTTTCAAGTGCGAAGTCAACATCATACTTGCAGAGCATGTGCCTGCTTCTTCGCGCGTGCCGCAGGCAGTGGCAAGGACTTCGACTGCAAGTACGGAAACGGAGCCTGCGCCATTGTTAGCAGTCAGTTTGATTTTTTATGTATATAAAATGTTTTCTTTATTCAAAAATAAAAAAAAAGAATTGAAATCTGGGAAAAAGTGGCATTATAGAGAAAACAGATTAAAATGATCCTGTTTGAGGTGAACGCCAGAAATGCCAAGCTTGTCGTCTTGCGAAATGTCTGCAGTTCGGCATGAAGCTGGACCATAGTAAGAACATGGAAACTATTTGGGTTCCAAATACCCCCATCGTTGGAATCTGATTATCACATAGCATTTGACTCTTTCATTTCAGACGCGCCTGGCCCATCGAGAACGCCAGGAGATTCGGTTGCTTCAATGCCCGATCCTCCACCGGTCGAGCTTCCTCTGTCCAGCTCGTCCGATTTCGACGGCCTTCCCTACCTGTCCCATATGTATTGCGAGTATCGCAAACTGAAACGGATCCGCGAACGACTCCCAAGGGATCCAAAGGTACCTAATGGTACAGTAACAGCTTCTTTGCTCAATGTTACAGTATCCCGGTGGACGCGCTGCTTCCGTCGCACACAACAACTTCCTTCGCTCGCACGATCGTCCCGCCACTTTGGGATTTATAGAAGGCTCATTTCCCGGGATGGAGAGACTTCAGCCGGATGAAAAGGTTTTCTTCCTCTTTCGCCCCATGGTATTTTGAAGTTTGACCAAGAAAAAACTACTGGAAATTGGCGTACCAATGCTGAGAACATCATCATTAGAAATTTTGCAGGCGGAGCTCCTGCACGCTGCCTACCCTCGATTCATGCTCATGGAAAGCTCGTGTGCAACCATGTTCGCATATCCCGGTCGATGCGACAGGTATTGTTATCTTTTTGATTCCAACTATTAATTGTAGAACCCTCATGATCGACGGCAACTACATTGACTACACGAACCTCGCGACTTTCTTCACTGGAGACGAAAAGATGTCTACGCAAGTATGGTTTGGAAGCAGCATCGCTCCCTTTTTATTCACAAGTTCATTTCTGCATGGATTGTTCCAGGAGGCTGTCCGCATCTTCCAGCCGTCCTTTGATCGCATCACCGACATTCTCCTGAAGCCGCTCGTTGAATTGAACATTGACATGGTACTCCTTCCTTCTTATTGTCGGCGGAATAAACGCTCATCGCCCCCTCTCTCCACAGTGGAGAGAGATCGCAGGCCGATGAGCGTACAGTCCGGAACATTTATTCCGCAGATAATATCAATAGAACAACGCAGGTCGAAATGATGGCGATCCTTGGCTTCGCCATCCGTCGATCGGACATCACTACCTCAGCTGAGAGCTTCCGCATATTCAGCGATGCTGATGATCATGTAAGATCCAAGTCTAATTTTGTTAGCGACTGACACCAAAAAGATATTGTCGACAGCATAGGGGGTTTCTGCTGCAAACGATTTCTGATATCTTGGGAGGCAACAATTTACAAGAACTTCTTTTATTTCAGATCAAGCGAGATCTCCTGCTATACTACAACAGAAGAGGGAACGGAAAAGGATGCGAGCGGCTCGGAAAGCTATTGGCACTCATGCCTCCACTAAACGTGAGCACATAGCATTTATGCAGAAATTGAGAAGTTCACTTTCAGGAAGTGGTCAAGAAGCATCTAGAGGATCTGCAGATATGCAACCTCTTCAGTGCCTCCTATAACGACAAGATCTACATGTTCTACTTCCCGAATAGTCCTAGAATCGCGCGATAAATTATATTCTCTACTTTCAATGCAAATCTGTGAAGGGAGTTTGCGGAGCAGATTCATATCAGCCGATTGTGGCGTCGAATCGCACAGAAACTAACAACAGCATTCAGTGTGCGTTGTAGTGTGTTCCTTAGTTTTTAGCAGCTAGCCGTGAAGACTGAAGGACTACATCCCATAATTGAAGTGTTGTTTCGCCGTGCATTGTTCCGCTGTATCCTGTAGCCTGTGACCGTTGATTGGAGCCTTACATCAGTTGTGATCTATCATCTCCATTATCATCGCATCGCTCGTGCAATTCGCCAGCTATTTATGCGTAGCATTTCGTGCTCCGTTATTGAGTAGCCGCCATGACAACAGTCCCCGTGTTCATCGTCGATGCCTTTACGATTAAGCGCTTCGCCGGCAATGCAGCTGCAGTCTGTCTGCTGGAAATGGTACGACTTTGTTTCTGCCGCCCTTGAGTTATCAAAATCGCAGGATATCGACAAAGAAGCCTTCCTCAAAATCGCTGCCGAGTTCAATCTGTCGGAGACTGCCTATCCACGACCTCTGAAGAAAGATGAGGACTTCAAAACAGGTTTGGGTAATTTTGCACACTGTTCATAACGGTTATTTTCAGCTTCCGACTTTTCACTCCGCTGGTTCACGCCGACAGTGGAGATGGATCTCTGTGGCCACGCCACACTGGCCTCGGCTCATGTCCTCTTCAAGGAGGTCGGTAAGTTGAAGCCTTCCGAGAACGACCTGTGAGTTTTTTCTAGAGAATGAAAACAGCATCCTGAACTTCCACACGCTATCCGGGATACTGACAGTGAAGAAGTTGTCAGAGTACGTATCTTATCAATATTCACCTTGTCCCTGGAAATTGCGTTCTTGCATATTGAAAGTTCGTCGCTATTCATCGGCGAAAGACAAGAGGATACTGCTTTCCCGAACTTCGGTGGTAATGAACTAGTATTCAGCGGCCGTCTCTAAATGAACTTCCCCGCCCAACCACTGCATTTTTGAGTGTTCCGGGCGGTGAGAATACCTATGCTGAACATTTCCCCGAGGTACGGAATCCACCCGAATCGGCTAAATTTCATGGACTATCCAGCTCGAAATTTCTCCTCCGTTTCTAAAGGATCTCCTCAAGGTGACCTTGCCGTTTAATTAAGAGGCGAATTAATCATGCAGGCTGTGATCCCCGAATCGATGGCCATTCGTGGATTGGCGCATGCAAAGGAGAAACAGAAACTGCTGGTCGTCGTCGACGAGACACATCTACGTACGTTATTTCATCTTTTCCAAAGATCGAACCGATATCACTTGAACTTATCGTGTTCTTTTAGAACCAACTTCCACAGCTTCACGCCCAACTACTCTCGGATGATGGAAGTGAGCCCAAATTCAAAGCTTGAAAAATGCTGACGAATTCATTATACTTTCCAGATCCATCCCGACGGCTCATTCGTCAACGCCAGCAATGTCGCTCTTGCACCGAAGAAGTGCGTCGAACTTACTTCTTTGATTACCGATTGTTTTTTCAAGCCCTGTGGGCCAAGGATTTGTCGATGAATCTGGTAAAGCCTACGACTACGTCTCCCGCAACTTCCCGCCCTGGCTGGGAGTCAACGAAGATCCCGCTACAGGCAAGATTGCTTTGCCTACTCTGAGCCTTCCATAAACTTGTCAACTTTGCAGGATCGGCCCAGTGCTCCCTCGCACCTTTCTGGTCCAAGGTTCTGGGGAAGAAGGAATTATACGGTTAGTATACCATTCGCATTATCATGGCCAGTTCTCTTGGTTGTAGCCTTCCAAGACTTCCCGAATCGCGGTGCCCAGTTCTCGGTTACGATACTCGAGGGAGAGAAGCAGGGCCGACTAGCCATCGTGGGCAGTGCGGTTACCATCGTCCGCGGTACCCTCAATCACGGATACGCCCCGATCGAATAACAAGCTGTAGTAGGAAATCAGATGATATTCCATATTTTTATATCCGTAATCTCACCGAAAATGTTCACGCCATACGACGGATTACGGAGACCAATTATGAACACAGAAAGTCATCAAAATAATATGTAACTGCATTGGAAGCATTGGAAAACTGCTCAATGAGATGATAGCTTGCAATTATTTGAACGTGAACTCTGAATAAGAAATAGGAAGAGATTCGAAGGCGAATGGTAGTCGCCATTTCCTCGAATACGTAGTGTCCGTTGACAACTAAATTCACAAGTTTGGCCATCTTATTGTCCGGTATTAAAGAGATGCGGAGGCGACGCGCGAACAACCTCTTCGGTATTGTGAAGAACCCACGAGGTGGCAATATTTTCCGATCTTTCTGCCCGTTTGATCTACCATTTGCTCACCGGCGAGATACGCTGGAGCAGGCTGGGACCACCCACGTGCCAACTATATGATGAAAAGTACACGTTACAATTGTAATGTTGCTCAATACGAATGAGTTTCGGAAAATAATATTGTCACCCCGTGGGTTCTGCACAATAAGCAGCGTAGGAATGATCTATTGCGCAGGATTACATTCACTACGCTGCTTATCGCAGAGGTAGTTCGCGCGTCGCCTCCGCATCACTTTAATATCGGACAATATGTATTAGAAACTCTGAGTAAATCTCCAACTTACTGAATCCCAGCCCGATGCCCGCGATCATTGCTTGTCGATCTGCTTCCGGGGCGTAATAGAACCTGCAATCGGTTTTTAATTAGAGTTTGCGTTTGCGTTACCTGGTGGTCAGTCCGTGAAGGAACGCGTAGATCATGATGGTCATCACTTCGGTGATCCAGGGATTGGTCGAGCTGAAAGGGGCATGTTTTGTAGCGGATGTTAATATGACGCTTTCTGATCCGTCAGTGGGGTTTGGACGTCCAAGGTTCCGCACTCATTTTTTTCGATTGAGAAATTCTTTGATAGCCGTTGAAAATTCGAACAATAAGCTCACAAGATCGCCATGCTAAAAAGCGCTCGGCATGAAATGAGAAAATTTTGAATCTGACAATAGTTCAAACGGATTACCGGCCTTGTGAATATTTGCAGCTGCTGGTCCTTGACGAAACTTATATTTATAGAATGCGGACTGCATAGGAGCCCTGAAAAAGATTTCACCACTTTGTATGAATAATCCATTTACACCAACAAGTCCCAGTGTGTCAATTGTGCCATTGTCGATGTGGACTATTTTGCGTTTAAAGTTCTACTCATTATTTCAGGCCCATCCAGACAACGCAATAACATGCTTTAGTATGCTAGACATATGTGCGTGCAGCAGATATTTAAAAAAATTATTAGGAACGGAAATTGTGGATCAGTATATAAAAGATCGCTTATATTGGATGGGGAGGACACGAGAGGCAAGGGTTCGAGCAGTGGACAGAGAGAAGTGGGGCTGACTGATTCATTCGATCGATCGGCGTTCGCGCCTCACTCCTCTCTCTTTCGTCGTCCACTTTCACACACGAGAGAATGTTTTTACACGAATGTACAATCAACACGGATATCATGCCTCCCAGGTATAGAATCACATAATCCGAGACGTAATCAATAACTGGTCCAGGGTGAGGAGGGGGGGTGGATTGCCCAACGTGGCCGATCGTTGATCGCTCATAAAGATAAAACAAGTAAGCACATGAAAAGAGAACATCGAAGGGAATGTCGTAGCAGAAATCCACGTGGCAGCGCAAAGTATTAGCGCGCGTGTGGATTGCTTCGCGGTCAAAAGGTTGTCCCAGCGCACGCTCCAATGTGGCTGTAAACAAATGTGCGGTATGTACTCGTCAGCATTCGTGCCCTCGCATGAGCGCAAGTTCATCGGAGAATGTCGCGGCCTCTGAGCAGTGTTAGCGATATTTGTAAGCCGTCGGATGGAAATCATTTCACGTTACCCGTCAAGGTGCGTTTCCTATTCTTAAATTTAAATGATTGGTTTCCAAGAAGCTTCGAAAAATGTTCGTTGTAGTAAATTTTTTTTGTGTTTTGACGATTTAGAACCGACATATAAGAAGGACAACCCGCAATAATGTTTTCTGGCATATGCTTGTCAGGGCACGGTTGAGGCCGCTCGTACTTTAAAATACAATAATATTATTAAAAGAATTTTAGTAGTGAAAATATATTCAGCAAAGTTGTTTCGTCTACGATTGCATTCTTTTCGATGGATTCATTGTATGCGCTGTACAATCGGCAGGGCAACTGGATGTGATTGTATACGACAGGGTATTATCGGCGAACCAAGGCTGTCTAAATAAACGTTCCTTTCGTAGCAATACAGCCGCTAGTATCTCAGCTCCCATACGGTATCAAGGGCTGAAATTTTGCAAGCTTGTTTCGCATAACTATTAAATGAAGCTCAAGACATTGTAGCCAAAGAGTTCTTTTCTGAAGCTGAGATATTTGAGGGGAAATTTTTACGCGCGGAACGATTATTTAGACAGCCTTTGTAATAATTCCTTCACTGCGTTCAATATAAGCTTCTAACATGCCCCAGATTTCGTCGAAGGAAGTTTCAAAGATACGAGCTGAATATCTACCAAAACGCAACATCGTTCGTCTCTTTCGCCTGGAAAATCGGTGAGTTATGAATTTACTGCTATTGTCTGGAGGGGTAAACCGACTTTACAACTTCACCAAACATAATTTTTTATGTATAAAAATTAAATTTTAGGCCAGAAAACGGCAAAAGCAAAGTAAAAGGGATCTCCTGTATCAGGCATCGGCGGCAATTTGAAAAATCTTACTGTTGCCTGAACTGGAACCGTGCCAAATACGACCTGATTGTTTTGTGCAAGCATTTATTTAATTTGAAGTGCTTGAAAAATCGAGCATCATTTGCACCCTGAGAGTCGGTTTTCCCCTCCTTTGCACGGAACAATTTGAAACGTAATATTATGGGTCAGTTGGATTCTGTGTATTCGAGCGTGAAGCAACTTCTGTTCGTGAAGGTCAAAATCAAGTTGCAAACGGGGAACTCTACCATTGCTTCCTTCACTCATTCTACATTAACAAAGGTTCGTAAATAATGTCCTTCATAATGCTGCTAAATCTTGTCAGGTGGTATTATCAAGAAGATCTCTTCGGAATTGTTGTTCTCAGCAACACAAGATTCGGAATTTGTATGACCTTTGCGAATTAATTTACTAGGCATGTAAATAGTTTAGCTTCAAATCTATACGTCAAGAGACGATCAGAATTCTGAAGTCGTGGTGCTCTCAGCATTCATAAACAGGATTTACGATATTTCAGGTATTTTATGCAATATTTTTTGTCACATTCCACAAAACGTCAACGTGCTTTGCAGGAACGAAAGCCTTTCCTTTGGACAGTAATGAGCCAACTCTCACGCTCCCCGATGGTGCCTCCATGCATTCTCTCATCGGACGCACAGTCTGGATCGAATTTCGCGGAGTACGTTTTTCGATTCCCGTCCGTGTTATGCTATTTTACAGCAAATTCTCTTTGGTGTTGAAGAAGGACAGGCAGCAACTTATACCTCTACCCGTAGATCAAAGTTTCTTCCGGTCCTTCTTTAAAGAAGGGCTCCGAAGACTTTCTGGATCATATAAGTGACCTAGTACATCTTTTTTTCCATGTTCGATTATGAAACAAAACAAATTTCAAAAATTCTGAAAATCGATCCTCGGCCGAAAAAATGCACGCAAAAAGCGGTATTGATTTTTCATGGCTGCAGTGAATATCAGCTCGTCTACTAAAGAAAGTGTGGTCAATCGGTGAAATAAAGGTCAAAACATCGATGCCACATCGATATCAACACTCATTGGCATATATTTTCGTTAGAAGTTAGGTAAAAACTGCTATTTTCCCTGATTTTAAGCTAAAATCGATACAAATTTTGAGTGCATTTTTATGACCGTGGAAGGGGTGAAAACATTTTTGGAAAAATTTTTTCCACTCATCCGGATGTGGTGAATGGCCCGGTATCCTCGCAGCCGGGAATTTCTGAGATATAGAATTGACCAAAATTGTCCTAATACGCCTTCTTTAAAGAAGGAGTAGGAGCAAGATTCCAGTCCGTAAAACAGATGTGGCAATTGTGGATAAATTATTCTAAAATGCAGACACAGGCGAAAGTACACTTGCACTTTGGCCTGTGTCTGCATTTTAGAATTATTTATCCACAATGGCTACAGCTGTTTTACGGACCGGAATCTTGCTCTTACTCCTTCTTTAAAGAAGGAGTAGGAGGAAAGTTCCGGTCCGCAAAACAGCTGGGGCAATTGGGGACAAATATCGCAGAAAATTGACTACGGTAACACCACGGAGTTTGCAAATACACGCTGGAAAGATTTCCTATCTGCTGAATTAATCTGGTAACGTTCCACACCGCAGACAGACAATATTCCATTGCTCCATGGAATCGGGGAGGGCTGTCCAAGGCGCTAATCCTCCGCGCAGACTAGACTGCTCAAAGCTACCGTATCTTATGGACGAGTATTCGGAAAGCCAAAACTCCTGGTAGAAAAGAGTATGGCAGGAATGAGTGGTATGAAACTGCTCGTCACCATTAGCTACATCCGCCAATGCTTCAATCTCAGTTTTGAAAGTTCCTCCTAATCCTTCTTTAACAAAATTATTGCAAATCAAAGTTGGTGTGGTTAAGCAACTCTACTTGAAGCGCTTTTATTTCATCCTGCTTGCCAGTATCTCGATCCCTACGACAATATTATTTTTAAACTAATTTTTGGCTTTCTCAGGACGATACATACGTGATGAAGCAATATGAACTGTCAACTGGAGCGCTACTCCGCACGCAAACCATACGGCGTGGAGTGTTCGCCAGCCGCCTCTTCTATATGAATCGGTTCCTGATCAAATGCAATGAAAGCGAGGGAAAGCTCAGATACATCGATATTCTCAATGGAGAGTTCGTTCACATGAAATCCTGAACTTTCATCAACGGCGAAATTTAAGGGAGGTCTCACATAAGATCGAGATTCCGATGCCATCAATCTTATATTGGACTTTGAGAGAAGTAACCGATGATGGATGCATGCTCTTCATGAAAATGTTTGAGTTCGAGAAGGTCGATTTTGAATTTATTATATATAACAACAGCCCTCTCAACTTGCAGGTGCGAATCCTCCGAATAGCTGTGCCATCCTTGACAGACATTGCGAAAGAATGCCTCCATGTGCGAACTACGCAGAGGTGACAGTTACTAATCGTTCATGAATTGCATTAGGAATTGCACTGAGTCAACGATCCATTTTCGAGAATTGTAACGATTGCAGCCTTCCAAGAACTCGCGAATAACTGTACTAAAAGAATTCGACCGAAGAGAGCTTAGGGGTTAGCGACATAGCTTGCGAAATCATTTATCAACTATTTTAGGCATCATTAGTATGGATGGCATTTCTTTGACGAATTCCTGTGTGCCTCTCATTGCCTTTGCTAAAATATCACGCGGTCTGCGAAAATGTCAACCACCTGGTGGAACATTATAGGTAGCGTTGCGTGGGGATCCTGTTATCTATGGTATATGGTAGCTATGGGAGGTAGAGTAACATTAGTGGGTAGAATTTGGGGGAAACATTGGAACACCCAGAATTATAGGGACTGAAACGCAGAAAGGTACCGAATTTGGCGGTTTTCATACCCCAATTTCTATCTTTTGACCAGTGATAGGTACAAAAACGCCATGAAGCAGATTTGTAGCTAAGATTCTGGGGATCATTTTAGGCTACTTGATTGGGTCAGCAGTCATAGTATTTTGGGGTAGAAAATTGGAGAAGCACAAAAAAATTGTTCGAAATGTGAATATTTGACAAGTTCATATGCCACCTTCTTTGGGCGTGGTTCTAAATGGCCTTAAAAGATGCGCATTGATTTTCTGATATTTCTGGTGTGCGAAATTGGGGTCAGAGAGCTGCGAAAAAAGGTGAATTAATTGGATGAATATAGCGCGTTTTTTTCGCTTTGGAAGTCATTATCTCCATTTCCGATTATTTCAACTCTAAATTTCGATGTTATTGAATAAAAACACACTAAAAAAATTTTAAGCATTTTTAGGAACATTTTGGTGGGCGGTAGTGCCCCTTCGTCTCTTTGGAGCGGTCCTCTTCTCATTGATCAGAATTGATTACGATCGACTCGACATGTCGTAGCATTCA
>JACMIG010000740.1:3032-27110 GCA_014805385.1 Levipalatum texanum
CCCCCCCCCCCCCCCCCCCCCCCCCCCCCCCCCCCCCCCGCCCCCCCCCCCCCCCCCCCCCCCCCCCCCCCCCCCCCCCCCCCCCTCCGGCCCCGCGCGCCCCCCCAGGTCAAGGTCCCGAGGCTCGAGGAACGATTCCACACACACAGAAACACAAGCCTTTTATTTAGTAGTAGACCAAAAATAATAATATTACTTTGTATTATTTTTATAGTATTTACAGATACCGCCGCTTCCCTTGTTATGAGCCTCTTCATTCTCACGATCGGCATGTACTATTGTCAATATGAATGCGAGAAGGTGGACAAATTACCAATTTCCATCTGATTTATTATTTCTTAAGAAAGAAAATCAGACGAATATTTTGCAGAAAATCATCCCAATTTTGTTGATTTCGGCGCAATTCGTGACCTTTTTCTACATCCTACTGTCGGCATTTTTGTTGGTGAGTTAGAAGAATCAACAATCAAGAGAGATGCACTTTCGCACTTCTGGCAATAAGACGACATTCATTGCAATATTAGACAAAGTCAAAAACCTTCTTTCAGTTTCCCTCCAGCGAAGCTCGGCGCAAGCTCGTCTGCAGTTGCCTCGGTGTCACATGGTGTCTGATTCATTTGCCGTGAGTTTGATCATTAATGTTTGATCTTTTATCTTTGATCTCTTCAGACTCATACCGGTCGCGACCTACACTGCCAAGACCTACCTCATGCCCGAGGAGTCGTCTCTTGTCCACTTCCACTACGAGCAGTTCTGTAATAGCAGATTCTGGGCGGCGTACGTTGAAAATCTTTTATGGCGTTTCCAAACCCTTCTAAATTCGCGTTCCGCACAAACTGTTCTCATTGAAAATAGAGTTCGCTCGTCGTCGGATTGTTGGCGAGAGCTTCTAAGTGCAAAGTGAAGAGAGCTTTGGAAATTCCAGAATAGTTATTACGAAAAGAAGAAAACTGATGACGGTGATACGCCGTTCCATTTTATCCAACTTTTATTCACCTGGAGATAACTAGAAACTTTTAATGAACTTTATCTTTATTTCAAGGAACCACAAAGATAGAAAAAAAGGTTGAGATCTCTCTCTCTCTGCGTAGCGCCCGGTTGGTCTACCGGTGCGTTGCCTGCAGCGATGGACAAAGCTGCGAGAACCAAAGCGCGAACTTAGCAATCAGAAAGTTGCGCAAATGATCTACTACTATATAAAAGAGTA
The DNA here is from genome assembly GCA_014805385.1 of Levipalatum texanum. NCBI lineage: Eukaryota > Metazoa > Nematoda > Chromadorea > Rhabditida > Diplogasteridae > Levipalatum > Levipalatum texanum. Next base: position 4,240 of record JACMIG010000740.1, read on the forward strand.
GTGTGTCTGTCTGTCTGTCTGTCTGTCTGTCTGTCTGTCCGTTACCACACATAGTTTGTAGTCTCGAGTACAGGGGGGACCCACCACCGAAGGCGGTGCCCCCCCCCCCTGGTATTACATATGATATTACATCAATATTTGCTGCGCTGTGCTTCTTCGAAATACATAAAACAACTACTTTCAGATCGAAAATTGTGACGTGCTATTTCTTGCTTGCATCCGGATTCGTGTTCTACAGAGGATGCATCCGCATATTCGCCCTCCTCCTTCCCTCCATGTTCATCGAGGACGAAGAGGATCCGCTAATCGAGGATGCTTGATAAAGATCGAACCCGGGCCTAGTGCGTGAGAGCCATCAATCAGTATCGCTAGGCCATGTCGTAACTAGGAGGGAGGAGGCGGTCCGAAGAGTCAAACTATAATACACGGGTACATATTGTCAACAACCACAACGGTGCAATATTTATCATGATTTGAACTCATGATTTGAGCAACGTTCTTTTTGTTGAGTCCATGTTGCGTTTGGTGTGGGGATGTGGGAGAATCCCCAGATTGCTCCCGTGACACGGCCGCGGGCAACCGGCAGATCAAAAGTGTACTATGTAGAGAAAGATCACAAACTTTTAAATACTGTTGCGGTTCCTTGCAACACATAAGGCTCCATATTCGTAGTTCCGTATTATAGTTTCCTTGTGAAAGAGAGCAGAAGTCAGTATGGCTTACTGACCTCAAAGGCAGAGCACACGATCGACACTAAAGTTGCACAGTGGGGAATTGTGCTAAGCAAACACGCTATCGTGCATGGCTCATTGCTGAAGGGGGAAGATGGTTCGAGCCATGCTGTCATGTTTCAACAATGCTTCCCTCCTTTCGTTCATTTCCCTTTCGATTTACTATTTGAGGCCATCAACGCTTTCAATGAACATTCCGTGCGTTCTCACTCCATTTAGCAAGCAATCGAAATAGTCCTAGTTCTGGAGTATTGACCGGATTTTATGGCTCTCATAATATTGATCTTACGTATTACCGATCTACACTTGAAATTAAGTCATATTTTTGAAAAGGTCGCATGAAAATATCTATGTCTCTCGCATTGCAATATTGCTCGTTCTTTGTTATTTTGCACGTGTTTTTAACGCGCTAAATCAGAATGCGTGATCCTCTCGTGCCCGGAGGCCTCGCAGTCGCCTCTCTCGACCACATTCTGCAGCCGGTCTACACTAGGCAAGATGTCCAAGCCAGTGAGCTCGCGTCCACATCGCAATGCTTTACATTCCGGGCAATACACTCATCGCCCTACGATCTCTCTCCACGGTTCTCTCGTTGTCTGGCGGTTAGAGAAACAAGAGAACTGTGGAGAGAAATTGCAGGGTGATGAGTGTACAGTCCCTATGGTTTATTCCGCCGGCAATACATTTTTTACAGCTGGCCGCGTTGCTTATCATCGCGGTATTCGTCATTTCATTTCTCTACCTTCACCTGACATACAAGAATTCACCATACCGACGAAGCGTCAGAGTCGATCCAGCGATTGACATTGTACTGGGACTGTGAGTGTTTTTAATATGTTTCACATTAGCTTGTTCAGAGGCGGCAAAGCAAATTCCGATAAAATTTAGTACGCCCTCTGCAAACGACAAAATACTGGCTGGAATCGGTTTACAAAATTACAATTTCCAATACATAAATTCGCCGTAATTCTTTGTTCACAGATGTTATGCGCATCATGCGGTACTAAGTAGAAACATTTCCACTGAAGCCAACCATTTTCAAACATAATGTGCTTAGCGTAACAAATTTATCCGCATGTGGGGTTGAAAATAGTATTTTTTTTGAATGGGACAAACAACAAAGCGATGATTCCACAAGCATGAATGTTGTAGCATACGCGTGGATTACGGTTATTGTGCAGCACCACAGAACTTCTGACTTGTGCTGGTTAGCAGACAGTTCTGTTTGTATCTTTGAGGAGAAAAGGTATTTCTAGCTGAAAATTGGCATGATAGTTGATTCTGGTTTCCAACCGAAGTATGCAAAAAATCAGCCATATATTCCATATTTTCGCTGAGATAAATATGGGATGCGGAATTTCGGCTAGCGGAACGGGAAATTCGAAGTTCTGTGGTGCTGCACAATAGCAATCTTCAGGAAGTTCGGCAGGTCAGATTTTTGACTTTACTGCATCTTAAACTTTCAGGGAAATTTCTCAGAATGTTCAGAGTATTTTTTGTTCGGATGTTGACTTTTTTGGTTTAGATTTTTAAAAATTTTCTGCAGAATCTAAAAGATGGACTGAGATGGGAATTGATGGGGGTTAATGAAGAAGAGTAAGGAATCAGGCTAGAGAAGAGCGGAAGAAACCGCTTCCCAATTTGTAACGTTCGTGTCCTTTTCGTACGGGAGTCCGCATCTAGTTGTAAGAGCTCCGGTGTCCTCTGATTTTCACGCTTTCCTCCATATCATTGCTATGCATGAGGTAGAGCAAAGCTAAATCCCTCCTGTCCAAGGACTCTAAGTAACTGCCACTCTCATCCGAGAGGTGCAAGACGAAGTTAGTCAGTCTCGTACTATATTTGTGCCAATCATTTTCGGCAGAATCTAAAAGATGAAGAGAGATGGGAATTGATGGAGGTTATTGAAGAAGAGTAAGGAATCAGGCTAGAGAAGATTTTTATTCGGTACACTAGACATCAGTCTACGTTTTTTTCAATTTTCTATGTCACGCCTTTTCCCTTCAGTTATCATAAATATTCAAAGACTTGAGAATATGCCCGCGTGTATACATAGTAGAGATTAATAAGAGTATCAATAATTATTGTTGTACAGTGACTAGTCATCGACTTCTTCCTTTGGATGTTTGGCCGGGCTGAGATCTCGGCTGCCTGCCCATGCGACCGAGAGTTCGGCAGTATCCACACACAGCTCCACAGACTGGCTGCTCTCTGAAAGCAACTCTGAATATTATGGAAAATTCCAGGCATCCTCCGCACTGTTCCATCAGAAGGTGTAACGAAAAGAAGATTACATTCGTTCTGCTTAGAAAAAAGAGTAAAATTTATTTGTGCATTTTCAGAATTTATTGCGCCGGATTTATTGCGAGTTCCTTATGCGCAGCACTACTCAACGTCCCAAAGCTGTTTGCGGACCGGAATGATATTCCTAATCTTCATTTAAAGCAGGAAAAAAACATTTCGGTAATATTCTCACCGGGATGCCCAATGACCACGTCGTAGACCTCCCTCGTCGTTTCCAAATACTTCGCTCGTGTTCGCTGGTAATGCAGACGGCGGGCCATGACCATCTGAAACGACGAAAAGGCAGCTAGCTCAAGAAAACGCTGCCACACATTTCCAAAGTGTCCGAAAGTTATTATTGACAGTGTATAGCAAACATATTAAAATTGGCTTAGATGTACTACCGTTTAAATAGTTTATTGTATGTATATGCTCTAGTAAATGGACTCACCGCGCAAGCCTTGGCATCAGCCTCGTGATTGGAGTGAGTGTGAGTGACGGTTACCTGAATACAACACATTATGCTTCTAAAAATCTATATTTCCGGAGATCCAGTAGCCATATATTGTGGGCGGAATTAACCATACGGACTGTACGCTCATCGCCCTGCGATCTCTCTCCACTGTTCTCTTGTTTCTCTAACCCAGAGAAACGAGAGAACTTTGGAGAGAGATAGCAGGGCGATGAGCGTACAGTCCGTACGGTTAATTCCGCCCACAATAAATATCAGCAGATGTCATACCTTGCCACGCTCATTCATTGTGGCCTCGGCGAGGCAGATGAGGCGACTTCGCTCGTGGCAGTGGAGGATTGTCGGAGGCGGCGGATAAGTAATTTCTATCCTGAAAAGGTTCCTACTATTGTGGAGAACCCGAAGCGTTCTAATTCCCACGCTACCGTGGGAAAATGCAGCTATTGATCTACCGCCGTTTTATCACCAATCTGGCTTGGAAACGGCACGCGAAGGGATATTGGAGTATTTCTGGTCCATACTGGTACCAAGATGACGGTAGATCAATAGCTGCATTTTCCCACGATAGCATGGGAATTAGAACGGTTCGGGTTCTTGACAATAACTCGCAATATACGGCAATGGTGCCGTACAATATATGTTTACAGAATATTTAGTTGTTCGGTGAGAAGATCTTGTGTTAGACTCATTGAATTTTAAAAGCTTTGTCTTCGCGTTAAAAAGTTGACAGAGTTTAAAAATATAGTTTTAAAAAATAATGTTCATGTAGACCCACTCATCATTAGCTCCAGGGTTTGCTTGATTTTTCGGGGCCTTGTAAAGGAAGCCTTCGTGATAAATAAGGGCTTCGTCTTCCGTAGCGTCTCTATGTAGGCCGCGCGGACGACGACTGCAAAGGTTATATAATCAATGGATGAAAAGGTTAGAAACTTTTTGACAAAATACGATTATCGCCAACTACGTAATATTTCCATGAACATAATCAATAGGATCAATATTCCGACCTATGAAGAGCTCTGGAAATTATTGAAATGCTGTACAAAGTACTGAGCGTAAGACCGAAATCTTACTCCTATTCATTATTTAACAGCATAGCATGAAATCTATTGTGGTGGTGCGAAAGCTTGAGACTAGGCGAAGCCTGGTCCATTTAGGTTTTGTTCCTTGCGCTCCTCTTGCACCAGCTCTCTCTCTACTGTTCTCTCGTTTCTCTTACCGCCAGACAGAAAAGAGAGAACAGTGGAGAGAGAGCAGGTGCAAACAGAACGCAAAAGGAACAGCTTGGGCACCACTACAATAATGGCAACATCTTTTATTACTGAAAGTTTAGGCTCCGACCATACCTCATTCTTCGTGTAAGACTGACTTTCTTGCGCGGAGGCGGGCTCGCGTCGGACTCGTCCGAGAAACTTTCATCCTTAGAGGGATTGGTAAGCAAGGTATAAATTATAAAGGTATACATTATAATAATTAGTACTGATTGATAAGCAAGGTATAAATTATAAAGGTTTAAATTAATTTAATTAGCACCTTAATCTTCCTCTTGATCGATGGGCCGGGTTCGTCGAAGAAGCGGACTTTCAGAGGGTGTCGAGTACGTTTCCACAACTTCTTTGGACGACCCGTTTCGAACATCGACAACATCTTTTATTACGAAATTTATCCTTTTGCTCTATGGGCCGACTATGGCCGGATCTGTTTATCACTAAAAGGTGGCATATTTTCCCATCTGACGGAAGCCATTTTTGATGCATGGAAAAATATGAGCTAAATAAGCACCTCATCTTGCCCGGGGCAATCTTGGTTATCCACATCGGCGTCGTCAAGTTCGTTCTCGTACATATCGACGTCGTCTGACGACAACCTCGGAGAAGCTGCAATCATGCGTTCGATAACCTGTCACTAAGCATATTTATGCACTTGGAAGAAGAGTTTCATGTTCAGTGGTGCTCAGGATGTTCATGCCCTCTCTAAAGATCACACTACATTTCGTACACCTTGAACTTATTGTGTAAAAAACAACAAATAGTAATTAAACTATGAAAGAGGCCCTTGCATACCTTCCAGGTTAGCATCGGCGATGTAGAAATTTGGTCGAGGTTCGGTGGCGCCGCAATCGACTACGGCATCCATGGCGAAACCACTGATGGATGCAGTTGCCTCGGGATCTCTCGGAGAAGACTTGCGTGAACTCTCACAACCGGCGTCTGTAAGGACGAATAATTTCAAAGAAATTTCAAAATTACTTCTTAAAGGTCCAATCAAGAAAAGAGGTAAAATTATTTAAAATATTCGTTATTTTGCTCGCCTCTGACTTCGTCCACATTGCAGGGCAGGGCGATTCTGATGGGCGGAACGCGTGGAGTGGCTGGTGGAGCTACGGAAGGCGCGTGTTCCGAGGAGAACAATGGCTGAGGTGCTGGCGGCACGCCAACTCTTTGACTTTGCGCCGCCGGTGGCTGGCATCCGTTTATGATCTTCATGGGGACAGTGCGTTCGTTGGAAATTAGATCGGGCAACGGAATCGTTGATGAAGAGGTGACGAAGTTTCTGCACCCTGTCAAGTTGAGCCCCTTTTCCACCATGTGCACCTGCAAAAAGATGTAATTTACAAACGCTGAATTCGAGTCAACATGATCCACTTAGTTATGATTCCACTAGTATTGTTCTTCAACTTATACTTCGTTCTGCGCGATCTCGCAAGGGAAATGAGCGTATTGTCCGGAACGTTTCATTCCGAAGACAATAAATTAGCTACCTGGCTGGTAAAGGAGCGCCCCTCGATCGGGAGCCGACTGTCCCTCGGAAAATCATGGATATTCGCCGTCTCCAATTGCGCCGGCCGGCGCGATGAGTGCCCCAAGAGTCCACCTCCAAGCGATCGCGCTGAATCAACAATCAGCTATAAACGTGATAAATATGGAAATGCTTATTGATTTCAGTGTTACCTCGTTGTTCGCTGATCGGGAGGTTGGGTTGCAGAGCCACAGATGTTGTGACGAGCTGCATTCGATTATGATACATTCATTAAACTGAACAATCAGTCAGCACTTTTAAAGGGGATGCAGCAACGCTATGGACACCTTGAGAATATAGTGTTATTCTCACCGATTCATCCGCCCTGCGCACCGCAGACGCGGGAGGCGGCAGCTTGGGGAAGCCGAGGGTGGATGCGGAAGCGTCTACAATGGCTAATTCATTAATCCTCCCTCCGAGCTCCCTGACAATTCTGCCCTGCAGGCGTCAAGAGCTGGCTGGGGACACGCTGTTGCTGTAGGGCTCGCTCTGCTTTCTGGTACAGCCCCGCCATCGGGTTTGTATTGGCTGATGGAGCTGGGAGGAGCCCCGACTCTCTAGTGGAAGTAGTCGTGGCAGGGGGAGGGCGGGGCTGGCGCTGCTCCGAGAACACCGAGATCAGCTGGGGCATGCTTTTGCCAAAGGCGGCGGCGGCGCCTTCGCCAAAGGGATGCTTCGCCTGGCCGGCCCAGCTGATGACACCGGGAGGATTGGGAGGGAGGGGAGGCGGGGGTTGTTGGGGAGGTGGCTGTGTTGTCCTAGGTGCTTCTCCTTTCCATCCTCTTAGTCCTCCTCGAGTTGGTTGATGCACATCAGGGAGAACCTGGCGTTCTGGCACGAAGACATTCGCAGGGCCCGGAAGCACCGGATCCGTTGGTGCCACCGTAGTGGCAGGGATGACGAGTGTCTGCTGCGCTAGGATCAGGCGCCTCCTCTCCTCTTCGAGGCGCTGCTCGTGGTTAACGGCACTTGGCGCCACGACCGTAGACGACACCGGAATAAACTGGACGAGGGGCCGAGGATCAGGCGGCGGTGGCATCATTGGCTCCTGCTGAATAAAGGTGAATCCGCCGGCCGGATTGGGGACAGCGAAGATGCTGGGGCCAGGGACAGGGTGAATGGGCACGGGTCCCGGAAGATGAAACACGGTGCCCATTGGGCGGACGATGTAACCGACGCCCGAGGATTCGTCCCGCATAACTTGGAGATCGACCATCGAGGATGACCGTGGAGGAGGAGCCTGAAAGGGGTTCCTTTAGGAGAAAAGCCACTAGTCCTCAAAGTAGTAAGTTTAATTTTTTCCCAAATTAGTATGAAGCCAATGCAAACAATTCTCTTAACCAAGCATGATGTACTGTTCCGATTGCTAGAAATGGTAAATGAGCACGTTATTGAGTACTTGCTGGTGTTGATGTTGTAGCCGTTGTTGTTGAAGCAGTTGCTGATGCTGCTGGGCTAACGAGTGTTGTTGTTGGTCGTGGGGAATTTGTTCGTGGGCCGGAACCGCCTGCTAGTACCTTCTGCCGTCCTGCTCGACTGCGTATTGGAAGCTCATCTGCAATGGGAAGCAGCATTCTTACTCTTAAAGAAGGACTGGCAGGAACTTCGAATCCGTGGATTAGATTAAGACTATTAAGACACTATTTTACAGATTTTGGAAACGGAATTCTTTACAGGAAGCGATTTTTTCGAGACTGTGTTTTCAAATAAGTTGCTAAATGTAGACTGACCACGTCCCGTCCGATTAATATCGAACTTGGTACCTAATAAGCCTCGCAGACGAGATTGCTCAATGCTACCGTAACCAATGCGGTCACATTTGAGCGAGCGTATCTCTGGGTAGAAGAAAGCTACAGAAGTAAGAAAGGTATCAAATTGTTCGCCTTGAAGAGGAGATTCTGATGCAAACAAAATCTCAAATTCGAAAGTCCTGCCAGTCCTTCTTTAATCGTGCAATAACGCGTCCAAAATGCGCCTTGAGTCTTCGCAATGAGGAGTGAGAAAGCGCGCACTTCGGAAGATCTCGTAAAGATGAAACGGTGTTCGCATTGGGGTCGTAAAAGGAGGGAAGGTATCGGAACAAGGCGGAATTATAGGAAGATCGCATGACGAGTTCTTAAGGTGCATCGAAACAACCCCCATCGCTGTGTGCCCATTCTGGAAGATGCTATGTGCTGATAGCGCCGGGGTAAGGAAGGGGGTGTGCGCATGCTGTAGTCCGATTGTAGTGTGTCAATCAATGTGTCATGATGTGGCAATAGATACGAGCTGTTTAAGTTCCCTTTGCAGGGCTTCTAATCGATATGCGTAGGAATGACTATAGCAGAGGGACACGTTGGCTCAGCTGCTGGTGACACATAAAACATTCAAATGTCGTCGACTGTAATCAAATCGTTTGTTCCTGATCCCTAATGCTATACAGAGGGCGCTAACCCCAATGACCCGGCTATAAAGTATTCGAAAATAAATTTCAGTAGGTATATGGGCAAAGTTCCGTTCCCGTAAAATAGTTGTGGATATTGTGGGCAAAGTGCACTTTGGCCTGATTCTGTGCTGCACTTCGCTCGACTCTAATCTGGTTTGCATACTGACCGTAATCTGAAAGGATGGCCCTACTCCTTCTTCAAGAAAGAGACAGCGCTGGACTACTCCCCATCTACGCATTGGAGGTGGATATCGACGTGAAAAGGCCCTTGGACGACGACAGATTTGGCGCTAAAGATAAGAAGAGAACCTCCTCCGTGACGGAAGAATGATTCAAGTCGTGCGACAATTCGTATAGCATCCAGCAATACGAGGGATTGAGAATATGAAGTACGCAACATCAAATCGTTCATACCAGGAGACATTTAAATAATTCTGCAGCATTGTTCAGGCGCATAAAATCGTGTGTGAGTCGGCTCCTTTAAAGAAAGGGCAGGAGCAAGTCTGGGGTACATTTGGCCAACGCACTTATGTATGTGCCTGGTTTGGAGTAAAGAAAATACTTGGCATGACGAGGGCTGCGAGATCACACAGATTTATCGACCTTCATTCACATGGTCAATTTTAATCAGAAAATGTGAAATCCACGACATGGGTTACAAGGTCGCCGAAGACATGAACGGTATCGACGGCTGAAATTTTTAATATCATCATAGGAGCTAGAATGTAAAAAAATCAAGTCGTATTGCTTACCGTCCATATTGTAGCGGTTTCTGTAATTGTGGATGGTGAAGCCATCGAGGATGATCTGAAGTTCGGCTATTGAGATGTTATTAGTAGAAGAAATGACTCTCAAGGTCCAGTTAGCTCCTGGTACATGCTATGGTTTACCATTTTGGAGTGCGCTCACGCCATTTATTGTGCAGAACCCACGGGGTGGCAAAGTACTTACTGCGTTTAGCGAACAATGACTTTCATATCAGCTGGACCTTAAGGACTCTAGAACCGATTTTTGGCACACCAGTTCAGATTGGTCCCTAGACAAACCTCTGAAAACGGCAGCCTTCAAATCGTCGTTATCCAGGAGATAATCACAGCGGAATTTGTTACGCGCGTACTCGGTATTGGCACCTCGTGGGTTCTTGGCAATATCGCTACTGTGTTCGTTGTTACTCACTATCGATAAACCCCTCGGACAAAGGTACCTGCAGATATCCAAGACGGCCACCGACTGGATTATACCATTTTACACCACTTTAGAGACAAATACCCAGCTCTTCCACGGAGTAATCTTTCGTACTCATTCTAATGCAATGTTAGAATACGTACTGCCGTAGACTGTTGACGGCGAACAATTTCCATTACGAATCGTCTGTTGAAAGTGAATGGATTCCTCCGATACGCTGAAGTCGAATGTGAAGGTGTAAAATGGAAAATATATGTTACCTTCCTCCGGGCCCCACGAATCAACAAAAGTATTGATGGCGATATAATTCTTCTAAAATTCGTCAGTCTTAACGAACCCATCAAACAAATCTGACATCGAATCGGGGATTGATATGAATTGCGATATTGCCCTGTCCATAGATATTGACGCATAAATATGATCCCCCATATGTCGGCGTGGCCTGAAATGTAGTTTACTAATATAAAAATAATTGAAATGCCTCGATTCTTATCGTGTCTCCATTCTTGAACCCATCGAAAGGAATGTGGACGCTTTGAGGCTGAAATTCTCGAAGAAGGTCAAGCTGTCTCAGAAAAGCGTTTTACCGCCTGGAAGAGCTTCGAAGAAAACTTTCCAACTTGGCCTTTCACAGTAGGCAGGTACACGGCACTCCTTCAAGTGCTTCTTTTTCTAAGGAGGAAGCAGTGCTCACTTTTCATTATACTGCTGGATGTTGCTTGGCATCACTGACAAGACGGTGACGTCCTTTGAGTTGAAGTAATTCGTCCACTTGGCGTTGGAATACTCGGGTAAGGACTTCACGAAAGCTCCATCCATGTACACCTGTAGAAAGATTCTCTATAACGGAATGCCTCCAGATAGCACGTCGAGTCCTTTGTTCTTTCGATCGAAATCCACAGTTGTTTTGCACCTAAAAGGACGTCTCTCCGTCAGTAGCATTATGCCCTCCTCACCCGTCGCCCCGTCCCCAAGGGGAGAGTCCTCTGTAGGCGTCACACCGATTCTTAGCTCGAGGATTCACAGCGTATACAGATGTCGTGCGATCCCCTAATAGAAATTTGGGCCACCAATTGCTCCTAGAACAGATATTGACTTTTTTCTGTCTATCTCAGCTCTCACTGTTCAGAAGTGCGGTAAACTGCTTCAATGCGGTAGCGATGACCAGGTTGAAGACCCCAATCGATTGGGATAGTTACTTCAGAAACCTGAAACATCGATTTTCTCGGAAGAGATTGGCTTCGCTACGGGAAATATGCGTGAAGATTTAGCAGATCCGTAGGGCCACCCTGCGTACTTCGACGCACACCCCATTGGAGAGTACCCTGCCGCAGTGCAATTTCGTTGTTCCAGCAGTGGAGGCGCATAAGGGCTGCTGGCATCCCGCGCGCAGACGGTGATTTTCCTTGTGTGTGGACACATTGTGTCACGAGTCGAGCAAGGTTATACCGATCGTCCTTATCGCCCACATTCCACGTCCCTTTTACACTACAAGTTGCACCAGATGCACCCGCATTCAGGAACGGGAACACTTTTCCCTCTGTTGCGGCCTTTGGGTTTATGAATCCTGAATTAATGATGTTTAGAACTCGAATAGATCTCAACCGACCTGTCCCTATTTGAATCTCTGGATTGTACCTGGAGAACCCATTAGATAACTGACGAATCCAGGCAGGTCCAGTCGCCAAACCTGAACGTGAATCATTTCGAGCGACTGCTCTTATTGTGTGACGTACCGAGAACAATTGCTGCCGTCTCACTATTCTCCACGACCGGCAAATCCGAATCCAGTGGACAGCATCTTTGAGCGCCCTGTTCAATTCGTTCAGCGTTAATCTGAGCATAGCTTGTATCTCCACACCTCGGCCCATGATTCCTTCTTTCCTGTAGAAACGTAGCACTTTCCCCTGTTGTATACTTCGTTTTCACGGCAGATGAACTGGCTTTCTGAACAAGAAAAATTAAGAATTATAGCAGCGCCCCATACTGGCTCTGCAGATGATTCTTAGGTTGTCGCCGGGCTTGCCGGAAAAGTTCCTTTCCTTCTGAAAACGGATCTGTGAACCCAACTCAATGATTACAGACATCATTGTAGTTCAGGCGAGTCTTCGCAACTGGCGATAAGTCAGAAGGAGCGGCGACTTCGGCGCCTTTCATGAAGTCGGTACAAATTGTCAGCGCCTCCTCGGAACTCTTCTGCCTGAAGCAAAGTTACAGAGATGCGTCGATTCCGTAAAAATCAGAAGATTGGATATTCGATGTTTATGGAAAGATTCGATGCAATTTCACTAATGCTCACATATTCAGTCTAGATCCTAGTTTTTTCCAAATCATAACTTCATACGTTGCGGTCACGACAAAGAAGCAGCTTCTGCCATAGAATACCGATGGCGCGGAAACGGCATCACATTTTACATGAAGTACGTCTTCTGAATAGAAATGTTACCAGCAAATTCCGTGCTACTTTTTACCCATGAAAGAAGCAATATAACTTCCGTGAGCGAGAGCATTCTGCACCAACAAAGGCAGAAGGTAGGCAAGAATAACCATTATTATGCTTGCATTCTAGCCCGATTCTCCTTTAAATACTGTCCGAGTCCGACAGAATGAACGAAAAGCTGCGCCGCCAGCAATCAAATTCATGAGCTCGAGTGTTCATTCTGTGCGACTATTGGAACAATGTGGAGGCGGAAGAGAGTTGCGGGGGCGGCGGAAAAGATAACAAGATCGTTACTACACATCGCCGCCTGTAGATTATGGCCCATGTGCTCGTCTGGAAGAATTATCTCATGTTTTGTTGACAACAGTAGTATGGTAAATAGGGAAGGCTTCTTGCACGCATTAATTTGCTGAGAAGAAAGTGAAAGTTCGTGCCACTTGGGAAAAGAGAAATAGAATCGACGGTTTATGTCAATTGATCTGGTTACTGGCCAGATTCCGGACGAGTGACACTTTGTAAGAAAGATCCCCTGATATTTTTCAGGCCTAAATCGATAACAGATGCATTGCAGTGCTCGAATTAATCCACCTTTAGCTCGGGTGGAGTTTTGACCAGTGAATAAATGCCATCCTACGACTCGAGACTAGGCGGCACCCTTAGGGTGTTCCGACAATAAAAGCAGTACCCTCTGGGAATAGCCCATCGCCTCAGCTCCAAAATGCGCTATTGGAAAAGTGTCTACGAACACGATTTATGGGAGAAATTTTCGAAAAACACTGTTTGGCGGCACCCCTTCCAGCCAGCCAGTAGGATGAAGTCGGATGTATTTATTCACTGGTTTTGACTAATCAGATGCGTATTTTTCCTGACAATGAGGGCGATGAGTGAACACTCCGTGAGGATATTTGCTAAGAGACCAGCCCAACCTTTTCTCAATTAACATATCGACATTTATAAATAGCTTTCTGGGATCTATAATATAAAGCAACAAAATCAGTCGTGAAGAGAGAGTAATCATTTCTTTCCGAAGAGGTTGAATCCGCCGTAGTGCCCGCAGCAACCTCCATACGATCCGTAGTTTCCGTACCAGGGGTACGAATTGTAGTGGCCTGTAAGCAAGTTTAGTATCTCTAATGTTTATAAGACTCCCTTTTTGTTCTGGGTTATTTCTGATGTGTGACTGTACGTAAAACGATAAAACGGCAATCATAAGATGTCGAATTCCAAACCGTATCCGTAGTTGTAGTGTTGAGGGAAGAAGGTGTTGAAGTCGAAGAGTCCTGAATAAAGATGGATCCATCAAATACTCAGATTCATGTTAGGAAATGCCGACATGCACTTATCATTAATAAGGCGAAAATAGCGGGAAGTATGCAGTAATAACGGTGATACCTGCAAAGGCCACCGCGGCGATGACGCACAGGAGAATGGAGCTCGTGATGAAGTGCATGGAAGCGGACGAGGAGAGGAAGCCGGAGATGGCAGATGTCGAATAGAAGAACACCATGTCCTTTATACACGTCTCTATGACTTGGCGACCTGTGCAATTCAACGATTTTGGTTGACGAGCCGGCTCCTGGAAACACGAAATGGAACCATTTTTGCAGAATTCACGGATCGCAAGCAGTTGGGTAATGGCTGTTCGTCGAGTAGCTTTGAGGGATAGGATCTTTTGATTGTTTGATATGAACGGCTTGACCATTAGGTTCTCGATGACGAAACCCTCGTGCGTACTAGTTGTGCTAGCAGAAAAAGGGCACGGAACTGTGTCACTCTCAGCAAAGGGAGATATATTGCAAGGACGGGTGCCAACGTGTCTGGGTCGCCGTTTGAGTGATCTGACGCTTGACCACTCACTCCAATGAGTTGTTCACTGCCCATTTTCCACTGACAATGAGTTCATTGGAATAGTAAAAATATGCATCATGTATTGAATAAATAGGGGTTCAGCAAAAAAAATTGTGGCACTGAGCCTTTCCTACGAGACACGAGGTCACTCAAGGGGTTGCCCCGACCTTGGAAGCTTCCACTACCCAGTGCGGAGAGTGGAACATCTTTGTGCAATTTTGTGCGCAAAACTAGAGTACGAACGAGGAAGTTTATTCGACGAGCGCCTAGTGGTCAATTCGTTCATATCAAACAATCAAAAGACCCTATCCCTCAAGCTCCTCGACGAACAGTCATTACCCTACAGCTTGGCATCCGCTAATTCTGCGGAAATGGGATGAGTTTGCGTTTCCAGGAGACGGCTTTTCTCTCCGAGTTGTTAAGACGGGTATAAAAGGAAGGGACATCTCCTATTCGACATCTGCCATCCTCGGCTTCCTCTCCTCGTCCGTTGCCATGCACTTCATCACGAGCTCAATTCTCCTTTGCGTCATCGCCACGGTGGCCTTCGCAGGTATTACCTTACTTCCTTTTGATTTCGCCCTATTAATGATGAGCCCATGTCGGCATATACCTAACAATAAGATAAATGAATATTTGATGCTTCCATCTTTATTCAGGACTCTTCGACTTCAACACCTTCTACCCTCAACACGACAACTACGGATATGGTTGGGAATTCAGCATGTTGTCATTGCCGTGTTGCCGTATATTTGAAATCATCCACCGGAAATATCCAAGTGCAAAATTAACGTTCTAGGAGTCTCAAAACATTGATGAAAAAACCTTGCATGACAGGCCACTACAATTCGTATCCCTGGTACGGAAACTACGGATCGTATGGGGGCTGCTGCGGGCACTACGGCGGATTCAATCTCTTCGGAAAGAAATGATTAGATTCACTAACCGATTCATTTTGGTGTCCCTAAATTTGCCAGATAAATGTGGATATCAGGACCATCATAACTCACAAATGAGATCGGATATGCCAACAGTTTCCTTTCCTTGTGACAGCTGTAGGTTCTAAAAAAGCGGCTCACAACTGCATCCCGTGAGAATCCCTTTCTCTCCGTATATCCCCGCGAAGTGGGCTGCGCTGTGCTGGCGCACTGCGGAGGCTACAGCCTAGTGAAAGTTCTCACTCCACACGCAGGTAGATACTCGGCCTGATCCTTCATCAAGGGAAAGTGCGTCGAAACGGAGATGGGGCAAAGGACACCGCTAAGAGAAAGGACAGCGGGGGTATACCATGGATTATGATCCAGCTACTTTACATTCACAGGATATGGTACCGGTTAACCTAATGACACGCCATTGTGTTCACGCTGTGCTTAACTTCTGCTCCCTCGATCAAACAAGCAACGTGACGATCGAGCCTCTTCAAATCCCCCTTGCGTATCTTTAATAGATATTCCTGCCTGCTCTTCTCATTCAGATTGAAACAATTATTGACTCAGCTTTTGTCCAATTGACCATGTAGATGAGATTGTGCAATATTATCCTTGAGCAGAGAGGATTGAGAGCGGGCTCCAATAGAGAATAACAAAATGACCGTCACTAGGCTGTGTGGAGGTGGTTCTGATTCACTCCTGGCCGTTCAAAAGATCGTTGCCCTGCATATCATTATCGGAACGGCTGATATGGCGGCCCTTGGTATTCCATGGAAGGCAAGCTCCTCTTCAGTCACTATTCAAATTCCATTTCATAAACCCGAATGAGTTGAGAAGTAGCAAATGCTATCTTCGTGCTATCTGGGTGGAAGAGCTTCCCCTTCTTATGGCTGTTGCAGACACACTGAAGGGTCACGTTGTTCCGGTTGGTCCGCAGTCTCGTGTGATATTTAGACACCTAAAAGCATGCTATTAGTGGTGATTTTCATAAGCATTTCCGGAGGAGAATGTTTGCCAGTAAAAATGTGTCGAGGTGCACAGATTCCTTTGAAATGATCACATCCCCAACACCGAGAGGTAGAGGATCGTTCACGTGATGCCGTGCTTGGAGGGATAGAATGCGCCCCCGCACTCAAATATTCCAATACCCAATGTTGCTCTCCATAAATTGTTGATTCTTCCCAACAGTATCACTAATAGGCACCGCGTGAATAAGATGCTAATGGAGAGCGGTCTTGTTATTGGGGAGCAAAACTCGTCTTGATCTCTATTCGACTCGTTTTATCAACCCTAGTTAAAACCGACAATAGCTTTATCATTAAAATTGGGGATGAAAGACGAAGCATCTCCTTTCGAATTTTCAGATGTCGCCTTATTAGATAACTTACTGTGCAAGTGTGTGCTCAAATTTTGGATAACAAACTCAGGCCCGTTGTATATGCAGGTAGAGAAACAATGTGTAGTTACCGTACCTTACAGTCGATGATTCTGCCTCGCCCCTGTGCCCTCCCCTCCGCGGCTCCTCCTCCTCCTCCTCCTCTCATCAACTTCCCTCTCGCTCTTCATTGCACTGTTGTTTCTGTGGTGGCGCATTGGTTACTATACTACATTGGGCTAACCAGCTGTGCTCTACTTCGGTTGGCTGCCACTCCATTGTAGTCTCCTTCATCCATTAGTACATTCGGTATTCGCGAGATCAAACACACCTTCAGTCAAAATATGGCCTAGACAACTCACGAAAATACCCTGGCTATAGGAACCTACGAAAAGCGAAGAATGAGGCAATGTTTACGAGAATGAATTCCGATCAACTATATGTACTATCGATCTCAATTTCCAGGAGATGCTACAATCTCCCTCCGTGTACAACTGATAGCAGCGACGTTCGTGGCCTGCGGCGTGGCCACTCTTCTCCAGACCACCATCGGACTGCGGTAGTTCGCTTCCCTTCATCTCAACCCTTTTTTCCTTCCCCTTCAGCTTGTCCATCCTCAATGGCACCGCTCTCTCCTTCCTGCCTCCTCTACTGGCCTTTGCCAACATGCCCAACAACAAGTGCCACCACTCCCTCAATGAAACAGTCCCGGAAGAGGAGTGGAAGGGCCGACTACAGACTGTAAGAAATGCGAGTTTTAAAAATTTAACATGCTCTTCAGGTTTCGGGCTCTCTCTTCCTGGCCTGTCTCGTCTTCATAGTCGTTGGAGCTACAGGTGGGGGAGAAGGAGAACTTGGAAGAGTTGGTGGTCTCAGGAGCAGTTGGAGCCTTCTCCAAGGCCGTTGGCCCCGTCACCATCGTGCCCCTTCTCGTCCTTCTGACTTCGAGTGTCGTGCCCACACTTGACACCAAGTTGTCCCTCCACTGGATCAGCGTCGTGTACGTCAGAGAAAAATATGTTGGAAAATATATAGGATATATCGAGTAGGACACGGAACTCATGGGAAACCCGGATTTTTGCCATATCTTGTGAGATATCTCCCACTGGAAGATGTAATGAATTAGTTGCAAGATATCCCGTGAGCTCCCCCATGTCCCCGGCGCGATATCCAGCATAATTTCCCGCATAATATGGGAATCCCAACGGGGAAACATGGCCCTTCTCACCACCTTTGCCCTCTATACAATTCCCTCATTTCAGCACGGTGATCGTGATGGTGGCAGTGGTCGTCTTCTTGGAAGGCATCTCCGTCCCCATTCCCCGGCTCCGCCGTCCCTTAGAATGGACGCGAGTGCGCATCTTCGGCTTGTTCCCCGTAAGTATTTTCCTTCTCCCCTCCTCCTATCCTATCTGTAGTATCTCATCTGCATCTCCTTCGTGTGGTTCCTGTGCTTCATTCTCAGTGACGGGGGCCGAACCTCCCGAGGGAGCCGCGAGGACAGACAAGGCAGCCAACATCAAGGTCCTCCACGAGTCACCGTGGATTCAGGTCCCCTTGCCGTGTGAGTATTCCTCATCTGGCGAGAGTAGGGGGAAGTATGACAGGCCCCTTCGGTTTCCCCCGCCTTGACGTCGGCCTCATGATCGGCTTCATGGCATCTTCCCTCTCTTCCATCATCGAGAACCTCGGGGCGTATTCGATGGCGGGCCACGTCTCCGAGCAACGGAGGCCGCCGAGAAGTTCGGTCAACAGGGCGATTATGGTGGAGGGTGAGGAAGGCTTTAAAGTGTAACTCCTTACTCCTCTTCAGGCTTCGGCAGCATGATCGCATCCCTTCTCGGAGTCGGCACGGGCGTCGCCACATACACGGAGAACATCGCCCTCATCCACATCACTCGGGTGGCCTCTCGTCTTACGATGCAGATTGCCGGCTGCC
This sequence comes from Levipalatum texanum, assembly GCA_014805385.1. NCBI lineage: Eukaryota > Metazoa > Nematoda > Chromadorea > Rhabditida > Diplogasteridae > Levipalatum > Levipalatum texanum. Next base: position 22,663 of record JACMIG010000740.1, read on the forward strand.
TCCTCATCACCCTCGGCGTCTTCACCAAGGTCGTCTACAAGAAGAGAGAGAGAGAGGGAATAGGGAGGCTTCAGGCGGCGGCCTTCCTCGCCTCCATCCCCAACCCCATCATCGGAGGAATTCTTACCATGGGAATGAGCATGATCGCGGGCGTGGCCCTGTCGCAGCTCCAGGCGGCCGACCTCAAACTGACTCGGAACCTGTCCATCATGGGATTGTCGCTCCTTCTCGGGATGGTGGTGCCGACGCACTTCGAGAAGGCACCCGTGCACACGGGTAAGAGTGAGAGGGTAAGGTGGGAGATGGAGAATATCAGGTAACGATACCCTCGACTCCACCCTCAACATGCTGCTGACCATTAGGATGCTCATCGGGGGATTCATTGCCTTCTGCCTGGACAACACTGTGCCGGGAGCAACGAAGGAACAGAGGGGATTCCATCATGGGGATGACGACTTCCATGGCCACCCCGATGACGATGGATACGCCTTTCCTGATTTCGTCAACAGGTTGGAACATCTTCACCATCATAGAGAGAGAGACTCCTTGATAGTCTTCAAAATACGAGTACCCTGTTTTGTTTGGCACCCATTACGAAGCTTCGCGTTCCCTGCCTTCTATTACATTATGGATTGGAAGAAAGACAGTACGAAGCATCGTATAAGAAAACAAGTCAAGCTTTGAATAATCGTAGACATCAATATTACACCCCCATGCTACAGACTCATCGAAGCAGTCCCGGCTCTCTCTCGTCTCCCTTTCATCCCCTCTAGTAAGAATCTCGCCCATCGCGCCAATCGAGTGTCCGAGTGTCAAGCGGAGAACGCCTGAGGGTGGTCATTTCCTTTGTAAAGTCTGTTCATGACCATGTTCGTCCCCTGCAGCGATAGAGCCCTCCCTCCTCCTTCTCCTTCACGCATCACAATTTTCTTAAATCCCACAACGCCGCTCTGCATATTTTGCCCAACTCCAAAGGAATAATTCCAAATAGCACAAGCAATTACTTAAACTTCCAGCCTTTCTCGCTTCTACATAACGCGCTTCCATGTCAGTAGGGTATACCACGCTTGTTCGAACTTTTAAGGCTTCGCCGTTTTCTATATTCCTCTTTCTAATTATAAAGCAGTATTACACATGAGACATCGCATATTTCTAACTTTATCGTTCACTGTGTGACATTTGTACGCCTTTGACGATATCAAATAATCAGAATTTCATTTCTTGAAGCCCAAGACGATTCCACATATTTCAGACAGACCGTCAGGATAAGCCGATGATAGATAGTAAAAAGTAGCCTTTGGCTCGCGACAATAACCACTATCGGTTTTATGCGTCGATTAACAATTGTAAGCAATAATTGTCGATTGTAAGCAATAATTGTAAGCGGACATCAAAGAGTCAATGCTTTAGTCAATTGGGAGTTATCGGTCAGGGAAATCAAATGCTAGCCGAATCAAGAGATGTTTCGATGAACAGCAGACTCGGAAAGGATTGAGACTGTTCCTCTCTTTAAACTTTTCATTAAATCGTGGAAGATGTTCCGACGATCTGCTATGGATTCTGCACACTTTGCCCACACTTTCACTTCATCCACTTTAAAAGTGAAACTGTTCCACTGAGCGCTCCCTCCTGTCGAGTATCACCACATGACTACCACACGCACTTCAGACGTCTGAAAGGAAGCGTTGCCGAATTGACTTGCTGTTGGCGTCGGAGAAAACAAAGGTTAGCCATTTTCATTACACCAAAACGAGCCTTCACAGTATGAGAAGGAGACAGAGACGAAGGGAAACCCAATAGTTTTATCAGTACGGGGCGCAATCTACAACAAAGTAGGCAAGGCATGGCTACTACGCACTATGCTAATTCACTACACTAATAAACAACGTCTATAAGTTATGAGACAGGTTCACATTTAACGAATCTCAGAGGCTTCTTCTTTCTTCGGAGCGAGTGCTCCGAATACCATCTCAAGCCGTCTTGTTAATTGGCGTCTTCTCGGATTGGCCACACTTGACGTAAGCGCGAAGTGCCTGTAGGAAATGAAACGATCAAAGATCTGGCTGTAGTGTATTTTAGGACGTACATATATATTGTACCGAATCTTGGGAAGGCAAGAGATTATATCGTACCTCTGGAATAGTATTGACCGCTGCCTGCGTGAACTGCGCCACCTTGAGGCACTGCTCCACAGAATTGACAGCGTGGAACTCGACTGCGAATCTGTGAACGATGTTCTTTATTTTCAGAGAAACGCCCTTTGCTTACACTTCCTTCACGTCTTGCTCATGATGGTTGATGGCGTTGATGGCCACGAAATCGACTCCCGTCTTGATAGCTAATTGCTCGAGCTACAATTGTAATGTGGAGGCTAATGAAATTTGGTGGGCGCAGAAGAACTTCTTCGTGAACATAATAAAAAGGGCCTGTAGCATTATGTGTGCAGTTTTCGACCTACAAGTATGTTGTATTACGGTTGCTTAATAAATAAAGTTCGTTAAGTATTAAAAGATAATTACATTATTCTGGACAATGGCGACGTTCTGGTCGAGGGTGTCAGCCAAGTATGGGCGGTTGGAGACGATAACAGCCACGACGTCGTCGTCAACCGAACGGCGCCTGAGAATGGTCTCTTAGTAAATGTCGTCGAAAGGACAACGCTGTAGATTACAGTACCCATGGGTCACGATTATATATTATAGTTAGACGTGACGCAATGCCACGACTCCTCTTCGCAATGCGGCATTTCTGACTTGTACCAATAAGCGACTGATCCCTTTTGTTACTTCGTTTTAAACATGTTGTTGACAATTTGAAAAGTTGGCGATTTTTAGTCATGGGTTCCTACCGAAGTGTTAGGATGGGAAATATAAAAGTGGTGTACATCAACCATAATAAGTCGGTGGATCAACATTACTATATACTGCCGTAAAAGCTCTACGGAGTTTACTACACCATCTGAAAAGGCTGCCTTACTTCCTTGCAGACTTCTTAGTGGTGGTGGCCTCCTGGGCAGGACTGTTCGGAGCACAGGCCTAGCAAATATGACGATTCTTCTTGTATTCAGTAACGGGGCAGTACCTGGGAAATCTCGAGCAGGGCGACGAATGCAGCGAGACACAGAAGAACGGTCTTGGAGAACATGCCGAAAGACGTAGAAAGGAGGAAGAGGAGCTGGTGAAGACTGCGGTGCCGATCCATGAAAGCTTCGGCGTTATATACATGCCATGAGTGTTTCGATGAACGCTGATGGTTTGCTGCTTGCAGGAAGTGTTGGAAAAAGATGGATGCGAATGTCTGCTGATCTAGTGAGCGTTATTTTCTTTTTCTAGAATTCATCCATTCGCTCTCCATTAGGACTTTGGTCATTTTTCGAAAGTGTCTCATTTCTTAATTTGACACTTTTATATCGGGCCACCAGATCCGGTGCCGCTCTTGACCCCCCAGTGCATGTGGTTGTCAATGTAGTAATACTGGACGGGAGAGAGTGCTTAATGGGATAGTTTTGTGGAGGAAGTGAAAGTATGTGCAAAGTGCGCAAAATCCATAGCAGATCATCGGAACATCTTTCACGATATAATGAAAAGTTTAAGGAGAGGAACAGTCTCCATCCCTTCCGAGCCTGCTGTTCATCGAAACATCTCTTGATTAGGCTAACATTTGATTTCATTGGCGGTTAAAACAAGGCAAGCGACAGGCTAACTCATTGGCTAAAAGCAGATTACGTGTTCAAGCATCGCAAAACATACCTAGGACATGTTCTGGTACCATCTTGCCCCATATCTGCCAAGAAAAAAACAGTTTGCGTCATGCAGAGTTCGAAACCAGAAAATACCGCCTGGAAATAAGGTATCATAACACTGCGCCACAACTACCACACTCTAACCCGTGCCTACTAAATTCATTCGATTAGAAGAAAGTAAAAGCAAAAGATTTGGCACAGACCGACTCCGAACCTGAAAGATCTTTGAGATAGCGCTACATCGCACCGCGCGAAGCAGAATCACACTAAATTGGCAAAAAACCAAATTCTACTAGACCCGATGTTATTTTCTCTTTCTACTTAGTTTTGAACCGCTGTTCATTTGTCTCTTGTCCAAGCCGATCATTAGGTATGGAAACGTTGCGAAGTAGCAGGAGTAGATACCCGAACGATTGCGGGACACTACAGCGATTCGCCGCGGGCGCATTCGTGGATCGATTTTCGTGAAATGATAGGGAAACACTAATGAATTAGCACTTATGATACTTTTCAAATCGATTCGATTCAGTACCGTGAATCGGTCATTGCATAGGCTTCGGAAAAGCCAAATTATCGGAGCGTGTCGCGCTTCAACAAGTTCAGAGGCCAGAAATGAAGTGTTGCAATCTTGACTTGCTGTTGGCCTCGTTGAAATCAAACGTTTGCCATATTCCAGACAACAAAACAAGCGTTTGTACGGATCTTC
>JACMIG010000741.1:2414-23028 GCA_014805385.1 Levipalatum texanum
CCCCCTCCCCTCAGGCCGTGCCCCCTTCCCTGGTGGAGGCCTCACTCGGGCCCAGCACCATGCCTCCAATGCCTCCGACCTCGACGACCTCACTGCCGATCTCCTCAGGTCGGTCCTCTTCTCCTCCTTTCACAGTTGTCGTTGAGGTTGTCGACGGAGCCGGAGAATGCCCGTCGGGGGCCTCCTCCCTCTGGATGGGGGAGGAGGGGAAGCAGAGGAGGAAGTGTTGGGGCTGTGAACAACGGAGGAATTCCTCGATCCACCAGCACCAGTGCAGTGCCGCAGCCTCAGAGGAGGGTGGAGGTGAGGGAGGAGGGAGGGGAAAGGAGAGGAAGGTGAGTCGCAGGAGACTCATCCTCCCTCGGGACACCTCCGAGGGGCTTCGGTGTTCACGTGGGAGGCAGCCAAGGACTCTCCCCGACTGGGACGAGAGCAGGAGGTCGGAGAGGGAGGGGGAAGGGAAGGGAAGGGTCTTCCTCTTCAGCCATCGGCTCCTCTCGGTCGAACAACCTCCGCCGGTCCCTTCGGCCGTACTCCCATGCAGCCATCGCCACTGGGAGAAGGTTCTCACTACGCACGACCACCCAGCAGCCAGAGGGCAACTCCACTCGAGGTGAGGGGAGGGGGAGGAAGAAGAGGGAAGGAGAGGACTCAGGGAGGGAGCAGAGGGGATCTCTCCACTGCCTCTGCCGCCCCTTCGGTGACGAGGGAGAAGATTGTGGAGGTGGAGGAGAAGCACAAGGCGCCGCCCGTGGTCAGAACGACCGTCGAGGGAAAACTGAAGATGGAGAAGATCGTCGGGGCAGACCTCATCACCGTCGATTCTTGTGTCAGCTCTGCCTGGACAGTCAGGGACACGACCACCAACTACAAGGTGAAGAGGAAGGGGAGGAGGGGAGGGGAAGGAGGGAATTCAGATCAAAACGACCATTGGGAAGAGGACACTTCTCATAGAGGAAATGAGGAAGAACGAGACTGAGATCGGAGCGGGAAGTGGAGAGGGAAAGTACAAGATAACTCTGATCGAGAATGGAGAGACGAAGGCAGAAAGGGAGGCTCGACTGGACGTTCCCCAGGGAGTGGTTAGTACCCCTCCCTCCTCCTCCTCCACAGAAGACTACAGGACAAGAAGGCATACCTCTCGGAGGTCTCCCGCAACCTCCTCCAGGAGGATCTCCCCGGCCCTGGCAAGAGAGGACCTCCCGGATCCCTCCTCGCCCCCGAAGAGGACGTCGACACCGCCGTCACCCACGTTGAGATCGAGGTGTGTCTCCTCCCCCTCCACTCTCTCGAGGGCTCTCTTGAGGTGGTGGAAGACGTCACGAACATCCTCAAGACGTACATCCTGGGAGAGAGGGCGGACGAGCACCTTCCCGTGGAGTCTTCCCTCCCCGTGCAGGAGGCCCTTCCCCTCGAGGAGCACTCCGCCCCCTCCCCCATCCTCGATGCCCTTCCCAAGGTCGAGAGGATCTACGTCGACCAGCTCGAGCCCGAGGAAGAGGAGAAGGAACTGCAGAGGGCGGAGATCCACCTCATGGCCCAAGGAGCTCACCTCGAAGGAGAGTCCACTCTCAGGCGAATTCGTCGACTCGAATCGGTGTCCTCCGATGGATCCGTCCACCCTCGATGTGCCCACGTCTTCGCCGACTGCGACCTCCTCAAGACCGAGGACTCCTCCCACTTCCTCGTCACCATCGCACAACCTCGACTTCATGAAATCATCTGCGAGATACGGAGACATCGACCGAGGAAAGTGCAGAAGGCGAAGATTGGAGTGGAACAGGAAGGGGCCAAGTACGAGGGAGAGACAACCATACGGAGAGTCGACAGAATCGAGACTAGCGACTCATTCGAAGAGGAGACAATCAAGGAGAAGAGAGAAGAGGAGAAGATCCAGATTGTGGAGAAGAAGGAGGAAGAACGAGTGACCGTCGTGGAGAAGAAGGAGATCGTCATCGAGGAGAGGAGGGAAGAGAAGAAGGAGAAGGAGGAGAAGATACGAGAGGCCATGGGAGGGGAATACTTCATGCAGACTGAAGGAACGACCCTCAGAGGAGAGGAGTACCTGAGGGCCAAGAAGAAACATCTCGAGTCGGAATCGAGTGAGGAGATGGAGAGGGAGAGGGAGGCCGAGGGAGGACAGTACGAACTACACGAACTGGGAATGGAACTGAGGGGAGAGACGAGGATCCGTCGCCTCGGAAGATTCGACTCTGTCTCCTCTGCCGATTCCTCTGTCTACGGGGGAGGGCCCACCATCGTGGACCTCGTCAGGGACGAGTCGCACTCACACTACCAGATCATCATCGAAGTCGCCAATTGGGAACAGCCACTCGAAATGAGAATGAGGGAGAGGAAGATGAAGGCCGCCCAAGTCATTGTCAAGATACGAGAACAAGGACTGAAGGACGAGAGGACGGAACACGTGGAGATGAAGACGAAGAGGGAGGAGAAGGAGGAGAGGAGAGTCATTGAATGCAGTGAGGAGGAGGCCACTCTCATGGCCGGCATCCACAACTACGAGAGATGGGAGGAGAGCAGACATCAGACTGTCAGCATGAAGAGTACCGAGAGGATGGAGGGACGAGTACAGGTGAGGAGGGGAAGGGGAGAGGGAGGAGAGGGACATCTGCAGGAGTACGGGGACGAGTCCAAGATCAACGTCGTCGTCCTCGAGCAACTCGGCCAGAAGGACGACATCTCTGAGAGCACTCTCCCTGACACGAGGAAGGCCGTCGACTCCCTCAAGACCAAGGTGAATCCCCTCTCCTTCCCCTTCTATTCTCGCAGGAATTCGCTGACGAGTCAGCCTCCCTCACTGCAACGATGCAGACGGACTCGTCCTCGTCCATGGGGGCATCCAAGGAAGTCCAGACATCGAGAGTGGAGTCCTCCTCCCACTCCGCCAAGGCATCGTCCCAGGTATGGAGAGGGGGAGGGGAGGGAGGACTACTCCCCTCTACAGGTCAACTCGTCCTTCTCCACCTCCATGAATCGGAGTGAGGAGCAGCTGAGTGTGGTTGGGAGGGCGAAGGAAAGGTCCGTCTCTGCCGCCTCCTCTCGATTCGTCGAATACTCAAATCTGCAGGCAAGTCAACTCAGTCAACACCTGTTCAATCTTCCCTTCAGGAGAACTGTGCAGTGATGATGAAGAGATCTGGCGGTCTGTTCGAGCGGAGTGAGAGGACCCTCTCGGAGGCAGTGACTGGTGAGTCTCCCTCTCCCTCCTCCCCCTCCCCTCCTCTCCCCCCTCCACCTTCCACTTCTTCGCTCACCGTAGCACGCAGACTAGATACAGAGAATGAATTGTTCACCGCTAATCGCACGATTCGATGCACTCTCATAAACTACAAGTGCATGCTTTCCCCCCGTGCGGCGGCCTTCCTCCTCCTCCCCCATCCCCCCTTCGAGTCCCTCGTCGCCTCCCCTCCCCCCGCCCCTCGGAGGTAAGAGTGAGACCGTCCCCTCGCATGCCCCCTCCTCCCCCCTCCCCCTCTCCTCCTCCACTCCCTCCCTTGCAGACGGGGACACTCCCACTGACAATGAACTGCCAATGCAAACCAATTCAATGCCAAACCAATACTTGGAAGCAAACCAATACCAAGAGGCAAACCAAATTGAACGAAGGCAAATGGAAGCAATCCAAATCAATTCAATCCAAGTCAGCGAGGCAATGAGAAGAGAAGAAGAATACGAAGACGAGGAAAGCAGTGAAGATGAAGAGAACGAGCAGCAGAGGAGGATGGAGAGAAGTCTGAGGGCACTCAGCGAAGGACACGCCGAGGAGAACGTCGTCGGATTCTGGAGCACTGTGCATGGAGGGGAAGGAGCTGTGACTGTCCAGAGGACTGCCAGTCAAGAGAGTGTCACCCACTCACTCAGAGCACAGGCCAGGGAGGAGACGAGGGCCGACTTCGGAAGGAGGGACACCGCCACTGAGAACTACCAGGTCGTCGTCGGATTCTGGAGTGGTTCCCCTGACGAGGAAGGAGCGAAGACAACCCTCACGGAGAAGAGGAAGAGTGAAGATAGGAACGTCCTACGTACTCAGGCATCCCGAGAGGAGAACGAGCACACGGTCGTTGGATTCTGGAATACGGCGTCTGATGGAGAAGGGGCGAAGGTCAGTCTGAAGGAGAGGGCGAGGAGTGAAGAGAGGGCTGCACTCTACACACAGGCAGCCAGTGACAGTATCCAACTGGCAAAAATCGAGTCCAGTCTGCAAGGAATCGCACAGTGGAGTCAGAAGGAGACGGAGGAGGAGACCGAGGATACTGTAGTCGGGTTCTGGAGCACTGCCGCCGACGAAGAACAGGCCAAGACCACGTTGAGGGAGGCGAGGAGTGAGGAAAGGAGCACTCTGCGAACTAAGGCCTCCCGTGAAGTGACTGAGGACACTGTCGTTGGGTTCTGGAACACGGAACTCGATGGAGAAGGAGCGAAGGTGACACTGAAGGAAAGGTCAAAGAGCGAAGAGAGGACTGGCCTTAGTGCAAAGGCCTCCCAAGTAGTGACTGAGGATGCTGTGGTTGGCTTCTGGGACACTGCCATGGACGAGGAAGAGGCCAAGGCCACCCTTAAGGAGAGGGCCAAGAGCGAGGAGAGGGCTGCACTCTCCACACACGCAGCTAGTGACAGTATCCAACTGGCCAAGATTCAGTCCAGTCTGCAAGGAATCGCGAAGTGGAGTCAGAAGGAGGAGAACGAGGATACTGTAATAGGGTTCTGGAGCACTGCCGACGATGAAGAACAAGTCAAGACCACGCTGAGGGAGGCGAGGAAGAGTGAAGACAGGGCCATTCTGAGGACGAAGGCTTCCCGAGAGGTCACCAAGTACGCCAATGTCGGACTGTGGAGTGGTGTCACTGGCGAGGGAGAAGCCAGGGCCACTCTGAGGGAGAGGGCCAAGAGCCAGGAAAGGGCTGCCCTCTCTGCCAGGGAATCACGCGAAGTCACCGAGCACACTGCCGTTGGATTCTGGAATACCGAAGCCGATGGAGAAGGGGCGAAGGTCAGTCTGAAGGAGAGGGCGAGGAGTGAAGAGAGGGCTGCACTCTACAAACAGGCCTCTACTAGTGAACAACTCATGAAGATTCAGTCCAGTCTTCAAGGAATCGCACAGTGGAGTCAGAAGGAGGAGAACGAGGATACTGTAATCGGATTCTGGAGTACTGCTGACGATGAAGAGGGCGCCAAGACCACGTTGAGAGAAGTGAGGAAGAGTGAAGACAGGACGGTGCTGAGGACGAAGGCTTCGCGGGAGGTCACCAACAACGCCAATATCGGATTGTGGAGCGGTGTTACTGGAGAAGGAGAGGCCAAGGCCACTCTCAAAGAGAGGGCCAAGAGCCAGGAAAGGGCTGATCTCCGTACTCAGGAAACCCGAGAGGAGAACGAGGATACTGTAGTCGGCTTCTGGGGAACTGTCCCCGATGGAGAAGGAGCTGCAGTGACCCTCGCGGAGAGGTCGAAGAGCGAGGAAAGAGCCGCCCTGTCCACGGGCGCCTGGAGGGCCGAGTACTTCCTCGCCGACTTGGACGAGGTCGTCGCCTTCGAGGGAATCATTCGATCGTCCTCTGAGGGGGCCATCAGACTGAGGATGGAGAAGGAGGAGGAGGAGACGATGGAGGGACAATTCACTGTCACCTCGGAGAGGGAGAGGAGGAGCTACACGACACTCAGCAAGGAGGAAGAGATACAGGAGAAGGTCGGGAAGTGGCTCAATGAGTCCACGGAAGAACTCGCCATCGGATTCTGGAGCACCGAGGAAGGAGAAGAAAGGGCAGAGACACGACTCAAGGAACCTGGAGAGACTCTCTATGGACAACTGAGGGCACGGGGGACAGAGGAGAGGGTGGTGGAGGGAAGGATGGCACTGGAGAGGGAGGGAGAGGAGGGGGAGGGAGGGGCAACTGCCCCCATCCCACGACCATCCACCACTCACACCCTCGCACTCCACTACGTCGAGGGACAACTGCGAGGACTCGACCAGTCCGCAGATGCATCCACTCTACAGCAGATTGGACTCATTTCCAATGTCTCGGCCAGTGCCCGCCAGACAGAGGAAGTGGTGAGGAGGAGAGAGGAGATGGCCATGTCTACGAGGACTGCCGAACAGGAGAGGAGGAGCATGGAGGACGTCACAAGCAAGACTTCCCTGCACCGAGGAGTGGATGAGAGGGCGGGGATGGAGCAGACCCTGGCCACCTCCCTCTCCATCGCTGCCGATTCCTCCTTCAGGGAGGCCATCGAAGAATCGGCCATTGGCTTCTGGAGCTCGGCCCCCGACTCGGAAGGAACAACTACACGGAGGAGCCTCTCGGAGATGATCCAGGCCGAGTTCTCCACCACCGAGACGAGAAGATCCTCGACCATCGAGGAGACCTCCGAGGGAAGCTCCATTCCCGTCGATGCCAAGGCACTGCAGGAAAGACTCGCCGCCCAGGCATCACAGCAGAGGATTGTGGAGAGTCTGAGAGATATGGACAAGTGGGAAGGGACGAGGACGAGGACTCCGCCACCCACTCAAGAGACTCACTCACAACAGTTCACACTGCAGAAGGCAGAGGAGAGTGGAGGGGTCGGAAGGAGAATGACATCTGTACAAGTGAGCAGAGTGGAAGGAGGAGGGAGGGAAGAGGGATGGGAAGAAGACACGGCACGAGTCACCGATGGAAGACTCCTCGAGGAGAAGAAGGAAGAGGAGAGACTGCAGAGGGAGTCCACCTCCATCTGCAGGAGGGAGGAGAGGGAGGAGGCGATGGGGGCACTCCCACTCAGGGAGTCTCTCTCACTCTACTCTCCCACTGTGGACACTCACTCCACTCATCAGACTGTCGCTGACGTCACTCGAATCGCCCATTCGAAGAGGTTCACGGAGAGCTCCGAGGAGATGACCATTGGATTCTGGAGCACCGATCTGCCAGAGGAAGGGGCCAAGAGGATTGTTCCCCTCTCCAACACAGGGGACAGAGTGGCACTCAGCAAGAGAGCCTCCTGCGAGAGGACGGTGAAGACGAACACGGCCATGCTCAATGAGGAGAGGGAAGAGGAAAGGACCGACAGGACTCTCCCACTCTCCCGCAGAGGCGATGGAGTCGCCGTCGCCGTCGAGGACTACGCCAAGGTACAGGAGGAGAAGCGAAGGGAAGAGGAGAAGATACGAATCGAAGCCTCTAAGCAACTGATTCGAGAAGAGGAGATGAGAAGAAAGGAAGAAGAGTCCATGAGGAGGGAGGAGGAGGGAAGGAAGACATCGGATGTCACCAAGATACGAGAAGAGGAGAAGCGAGGGAAGGAAGGAGACTCGATAAGGAAGAAGGAAGAGGTCGAGCACCTCAGTCGCTCCTTCGCCGTCGCCGTCGTCGACAGAGTCGCACTCTCCCTCCTCGCCCCTGCGAGGGAGGAGACTACCATTGGATTCTGGTCGACGGACGAGGAAGAGGGAAGGGCAGAGAAGAAGGTCAGAGACCTCGGAGACATCGAGAGGGTAAGGATGGAGGCACTGGCCTCCCAGGAGAGAATCATCTCCTCCCTCGAGACAATCGCCCGAAGGGAAGAGAAGGAAGGAAGGGAAGTGGCACTGGAGGAGAAGGAGGAGGGACACGCACTGAGACACTTCGCCATTCACTCTGAGAAGGCTGAGAGGGAAATGAGGAAGGAGAACGAGGAAGGACACACACAACACAAACTGAGACTGGCCAATGTGGAAGTGGCCAGGGCAGAGGCGAAGGCCACGGAGGAACACTACACGGGGGCCTCCCTTGGCACTCTGCAGAAGAAGGTCCAGGCCGAAGAGGCTGCCTCCACCCTCACAGACGGGACAAAGACGCGGATGGGACTGAGGACCTCCGCCTCCAAGGAAGAGTCCATGGACAGTGGATATGCCATGGACAGGGCGAGTCAAAACGAGAAGAGCCACAAGGAAATGAGGAGTCGATCGGAGGAAAGGGCGACGGCTGATCTACGGGTCGCCCTCCACTCTGCTATATCGACCTCCCTCCACATCCAAGGAGAACTCGGAGGGGAAGAGGCCGTGGAGAGATCGGTACCCTCCTCCAGGAGAGAATCTCGAGAGTTTCGAGTCGCCGAGACGAGGGACGAGACCGAGAGCGGATTCTGGAGCACTTCCCTCGAAGGGGAAAGTGTCCATGGACAACTACGAGAAGAGGGAAGGGCAAGTGCAGAGGCCACTCTCTCCACCAAGGCAGTGGGGGAGGAGACTGTAGGGGTGGGGGCCACTCTCCACCACACTCTCTGGGCAGACACCGACACAATCCATCCTGTCACTGCCGTGGAGACACAGACGAAGAAGCTGCAGATTGAAGAGGAGACGAGGAGGGAAGAGATGAAGAGGAGAGGAGAAGAGGAAACTGCCTCGGTGGCACCCGCCACTGCCGTCGTGGAGAGGGCAGAGGCAGAGGGAAGAGAGGCGGGAGAGGAGGAGACGAGGGGCGGGGCCACACTCGGGAGACTTCTCCCACCTCAAGCACAACAAGACTACGCCCACTACACGGGGATCGACGACAATCGACTACGGGAAACAGCACGACTCCAAGCATCGAGGGAATCGTCGGTCGTGGCCCCCGAGGAAATGGAAAGGGAAGAAGAGAAAGAACACCTCCAGAAGACTCTCCCAGAGAGGGAAGTGGAGAGGGCAGAGGGGAAGGTCGTCGCCCCCTCCCACTCCACTGCCACTTTCACTGCCCACGTGGGAAGGGAAGAGGAGGAGGGAAGGGCCTCCATGGCCGCCCCCTCCCCCACGAAGGAGAAGGCAGAGAGGAGAGTGGAGGAGACAGAGGAAGAGACCACTGACGGATTCTGGAACACTGCCACGACTGAGGAAGGAACGACGACAACGAGGAAGGAGATGAGAAGGAGCGACAGCCAGGCTGAACTGAGGACGAGGGCAACGACTGAGGAGAGGACGATGGTGGAGGAGAGGATGGAGAGGGAGAACACGGAGGAAGTGGAAGCGACTAGGAGAATGGCCACAACGGCGAGAGGAGAAAGGAGTCTGAGGACTGAGGAGGAAGAGAGGAGTCTCACCATGCAGAGGGAGACTCCCTCTGCTGCCACGACGACGGTGGGCAAGGACTCGGCAGTGGAGAAGGTGGAGACGACGACGAGGGAGATCGGAGAAGAGGAGACGGGAGCTGGAGGCACTGTGGGGACACTCACTCCCAAGGGAAGAAGGCAGGAGGACACCGAGAAGACCCTCGAACACTCCACGACTCTTGTCGAGTCGAGGACTGTCGTCGCCTCTCGCGAGTCCTCAGCCACTGCCCCCGAAGGACTCCGTCGACAAGAACAACACCTCGGAGAGGAAAGGGTGATGAGGGAGAAGAGTACTGAGAGGGCCTCCCTCTCTGCCTCTGCCTCCTCCACCGCCGTCGCCAACTTCTCCTCCAACTTCTCTGTCCAGGGAGATGAGAGGGCGGAGTGCACGAGAACAACTCCAGTGAGGGAAGTGGAGAAGGGAGGAATCAAGCTGAAGGAGACGAGGGCAGAGACAACGAGTGGAGTGTGGAACACCGAAGAGGCAGTGGAGGACACAACGAAGACCCTCCCACACAGGGACACCCTCCACTCCTCGGCCTCTTCCACTGTACGAGCACCCTCCATGGAGGAGACCACGGCCACGGAGACCATGGAGATGAGCCCGCGGTTGGAGACTGCACTGACTGTGAGGGACAAGAGGGAAGACAGCCAGTCGAGGCAGTTCAGCATCGATCGACAGGAGAAGGAAGTGGAGCTGTCGAGGGAGGAGGACTCGTTCACTTCAGCCAAGACACTCGAGGAGACGAGGATGGAACGGGCAGCCTCCACCCACAGGGAGATGGGAGAGGAAACGTCAGAGGGAGGAGGGGCACTGGGGGCACTGGCCCCGCCCCCTCCACAGATGGAAGGAATCGAGTCTGTGATAGAGGAGAAGAGGAAACTCGTCGAGCAGAGGAATCTACGGGCGACCACCGAGGAGAGGGCAGAGGTGGAGATTTTAGTGAAGAGGAGAGAGGAAAGCATGGAGAGGAGCCACTCACTCATGGAGAAGAACAAGGACCAAGTCAAGAAGGAGACGAAGGCCACGGAGGAGAACTCTGTCCAAGTGAAGAGTCGACTGGCCATGGAGGAAGGAGAATCAGCCACTGCAGAGACCACCACTCCCCTTCCCTCCCTCCACTCGGCCACTGCTTCTGCCATGGAGACGAGTACCTCCTCTGTGGTGGGCGGTGAGTGGCTGAGTGGCCCCCTCCCAGAAGGGGCAGAAGTCTCCACCACCGTGTCCCTCGTGGGAGAGGCCGATAAGTCCTCCCTCTCTGCCCGTGCATCGAGTGACATTTGCATTGGCAGTTCATGGTGGTTGAGTGGGAGGGAGGAGGAGAGGGGCGAGAGCGAAGGGAAAGTGAAGGAGTCCCGGATGGAGGCCACGGGAAGGAGCCTCGCTCCCCTTGCAGAATCGACCACTGCACTTGGAATGGCCCTCGGAAGAATCTTCCCCCTTCAACAGGCAATTCTCGTCGAGAAGACCCTCATCGACAGGAGGACACTCCTTCTCTCAATGACTCTCCACGCAACGACTGAGGAGAAGGCGACACTCTACCAGGAGATACGGGACATGGAGGAATCCGCTGACGCTCTTCTCTCACTACTCGAGAAGATGAAGGAAGACGAGGAGGCCAAGCTGACTGTGGAGGAAGTGAGGGAGAGGATACGGAGGGGATACTCCAATATGGAGGACATCTTCATGAGGGAGAGGGAGAAGAGCGAGGACGTCGACTCGTGGCAGCAGATCCATAGGACAGCCAATGCAGAGGAGAAGGCGGCCATTTCCCTCCTCGCGAGGGCCATCGAGGTCGTCGTCCACGAGGCAAAGGCTCCAGCAGTGGAGGCTGACGCAACCACTCTCGATCTCACTGTCAATAGATCGTTCCGAGAGACTGAGGGAAGCCTCCCTGCCACTGCGACTGAATCCACTCAGAGATGGCTCACCCAGCCAGGGAAGGAAGGGGCGGGGCTACAGGCTGTACTGGGAAGACTCATCCCTCCCAAGCACGCGGAGGAAGTCGAGAAGGCACTCGTCGACAAGAGGAGACTATTCCTACAGTTCAGAGCGAAGGCGACGAAGGAGGAGACGGCCATGGTAGACAGGGAGATACGACAACTGGAGAGGGAGGCGGACACTCTACACAGATTCTGTCTGTTCGTCACGGAGAAGGAGGAGGCAGCCCTCAGTGCAGAAGTCAAGGAGATCTACTCGAGGGTCAGCAAGGGCTACTCCAACATGGAGGACGTCTTCCTGAGGATGGCAGCGAGGGAAGAGGAGATGGAGTACAGTGAAGAAGTTGTGAAGACGACGAGTGTCGAGGGAGCGGCAGCCATTCGACTACTGCACAAGACACTCGAGAGAATCCTCTTCCCTACAGTCGCCGTTCCCTCTCCTGAAGGGGCCGGGCTGGGGGCTGTGCTCGGAAAGCTCATCGCCCCACGACACGCAGAAGAAGTGGAGAGAGTGATCTGGGAGAAGAGGAGACTCGTCCTGCAGGGAACCTTCTCTGCCTCCACCGAGGAGAAGGTGGCACTGGAGAAGGAACTGGCAGAGGGAGACTTCACTGCAGAGACCCTCAGGAGAATGTGCATTTCAGCCACCGAGAAAGGAGAGGGATCATTCGCGGCCGTCATTCGTGGAGTGTTCGAACGAGTACAGAAAGGATACTCCAACGTCGAGGACATCTTCTTGAAGTCGATGGAGGAGGTCGATTGGAGCCAAGAAGTGACCAAGACCTGTGGAAGGGAGGAAGAGGCTGCCATTCGGCTGCTTGCTTCCACTCTCCTCCAGACCTCACTGGCAGGTTCTGCTGTGAAGCACGAGACCGAGGGGACGAACTTGAACCTCGAAGTGAACCGTTATGCCGAAGTTGAGGAAGGAATCAAGGAGAAGGTCAAGGTGAAGACGGAGAAGGATGTCCGAGAGCAGGGCAAGGAAGGAGCAGGACTTGGAGCAGTTCTTGGCAAACTGATTCCCCCTCGACATGCGGAGGAGGTCGAAACGGTACTTTGGCAGAAGAGGAGACTTGTCCTCCAGGCCACATTTGCTGCCTCGACGGAAGAGAAAGTGGGACTGGAGAAGGAGTTGGCAGACGGAGACTTCACCGCTGAAACTCTGAGACGAATGTGCTTAATTGCGACTGAAAGAGGAGAGGGAACCTTCGCTGCTGTGATTCGCGGAGTCTACGAACGCGTTCAGAAGGGATACTCCAACGTTGAGGACATCTTCTTGAAGTCTGTTGAGGAGGTCGATTGGAGCCAAGAAGTGACCAAGACCTGTGGAAAGGAGGAAGAGGCTGCCATTCGGTTGCTAGCTTCAACTCTCCTCCAGACATCACTGGCGGGCACTGCCGTGACACAGGAAACTGAGGGGACGAACCTTGACCTCGAAGTCAATCATTACGCCGAAGTGGAGGAGGAGATCAAGGAAGCCGTCAAGGAGAAGATGCAGAAGGATGTCAGAGAACAAGGCAAGGAAGGAGCAGGACTGGGAGCGGTGCTTGGAAAGCTCATTCCTCCTCGACACGCAGAAGAAGTGGAAAGAATCGTGTGGGAGAAGAGGAGACTCTTCCTACAGGCTACTTTCACTGCCTCCTCCGAGGAGAGGGTGGCACTGGAGAAGGAACTGGCAGACGGAGACTTCACTGCAGAGACTCTGAGGAGAATGTGCCTCGTTGCCACTGAGAAAGGAGAAGGAACATTCGCGGCTGTGATTCGTGGAGTCTACGAACGGGTGCAGAAAGGATACTCCAACGTCGAGGACATCTACAGGAAGACAGTGGAGGAGGTCGATTGGAGCCAAGAAGTCAGCAAGACCTGTGGAAAGGAAGAGGAGGCTGCCATTCGACTTCTGGCCGCGAGTCTTCTTCAGACTTCACTGGCAGGAACCGCTGTAAAGCATGAGACTGAAGGGACGAATCTCGACCTCGAAGTCAATCGATATGCAGAAGTTGAGGAAGGAATCAAGGAGAAGGTCAAGGAGAAGATCATGAAGGATGTCCGAGAACAAGGAAAGGAGGGAGCAGGACTTGGAGCGGCTCTTGGCAAACTGATTCCCCCTCGACATGCGGAGGAGGTCGAAACGGTGCTTTGGCAGAAGAGGAAACTTGTCCTCCAAGCCACATTTGCTGCCTCGACGGAAGAGAAAGTGGGACTGGAGAAGGAGTTGGCAGACGGAGACTTCGCCGCTGAAACTCTGAGACGAATGTGCATTTCTGCCACTGAGAGAGGGGAGGGAACCTTCGTGGCTGTCATTCGTGGAGTCTACGAACGGGTGAAGAAAGGATACTCCAACGTCGAGGACATCTACTGGAAGAGTGTGGAGGAGGTCGATTGGAGCCAAGAAGTGACCAAGACCTGTAGAAAGGAGGAAGAGGCTGCCATTCGACTTCTGGCCGCGAGTCTCCTCCAGACTTCACTGGCAGGCACTGCCGTGTCACAGGAGACAGGAGAGACGAATCTCGATTTGGCTGTGAATCGATACGCCGAAGTAGAAGATGGAATCAAGGAGGCAGTCAAGGAGAAGACCGAGAAGGATGTCCGAGTGCAGGGCAAGGAAGGAGCTGGACTTGGAGCGGTTCTTGGCAAGCTGATTCCCCCTCGACATGCTGAGGAGGTGGAGAAGATCATCGTGGAGAAGCGGTGTCTCATCCTTCGAGCATCCTTCACTGCCTCCACCGAGGAGAAGGTGGCACTGGAGAAGGAACTGGCAGATGGAGACTTCACTGCAGAGACTCTTCTGAGAATGTGCATAGCAGCCACTGAGAGAGGAGAAGGCTCTTTCCAAGCTGCCATTCGCGGCGTCTACGAACGAGTTCGGAGAGGATACTCCAATGTTGAAGACATCTACTTGAAGACTGTTGAGGAGGTCGACTGGAGCCAAGAAGTCAACAAGACCTGTGGAAGGGAGGAGGAGGCTGCCATTCGGCTGCTTGCCAAGAGTCTCCTTCAGACTTCCCTCGTTGGCTCTGCTGTGTCAGAGGAGAAGGAGGGCACCAATCTCGACCTCGAAGTCAATCGATACGCCGAAGTGGAGGAGGAGATCAAAGAGGTCGTCAAGGAGAAGATGGAGAAGGATGTCCGGGAGAAAGGAAAGGAAGGAGCGGGACTTGGAGCAGTTCTTGGCAAGCTCATCCCTCCACGACATGCAGAAGAAGTGGAGAAAGTGATATGGGAGAAGAGGAGACTCGTCCTCTCCCTCTCCGTGGCCGCAGTGGGGGAGGAGAAGGTGGAGGTGGAGAGGGAGATGAGGGAACTGGAGGAGAAGGCTGAGGCCCTCCTCAAGATCTGTCACGAAGCTGTGAAGGGAGAGGCCCGTCTGGAGACAGCCGTCAAGGAGATCTACGATCGAGTCAGAAAGGGATACTCGAATATGGAGGAAGTCGTGGGGAGAGGAAAGGGAGGGGAGGAGGAGCCACTGAGACTACTGGCTGAGGCCATCGTGACTGTCATCCAGAGAGAAGGAACCCTTACAGGAGAGGAGGAGAGGAGGAGGGAGGAGACCATGGAAGAGGAGTCGAGGAGAGTCGAGGGAACGAAGGAGCTACCACCCAAGATACTCCCCGTCCCTTCGAGTGAATCCGCCTTCTCTGAGTTCTCCTCGATGGCCTCGGAGGAGGAGACCCTCCAGACACTTCCCATCCACGATAAGGACTACGCACACAAGAGAATGGACGCCGCCAGCGAGACGACTACGAGTTCTTCGGCTGTTTGGAGCAGAGGAGAGACTGTGAGGACGACCTCCACTGCCGTCCCCCTGCCATCCCAGGGGAGGGACACCAGGGACTTCTCCATCGAGAGGTCGCAGTCCTCGTCCTCCCTCTCCTTCCGAGGCAAGAGCGAGGAGAGGGTCGAGGTGTCGGAGAAGGAGACGCCAAGCCAGAGGACGGAGGCTTCCTATCGAGAGTTCGGAGACGAGAAGACAATGGTCACTTCGATGTTCGGGAGAGTCCTCCAGAGGAAGGAGGACAAGGAGAAGACCGAGAGGGAAGTCACCATCCCCCGACTGTGGAGGGAAGTCCTACACACAAAGGCAGCGGTGGACAACTCACTCTCCCTCACGGAGACTCTGAAGAGGGAGGAAAGGGCAGAGACAACGACGAGGACCATGAGAGGAAGGAGGGAACAGGGGACGAGTCTATTCACTTTCGCCTCCACCACAGTGGAGACACGGATGAAGGAGGAGCTGAAGAAGGAGGAGGAGAGGGAGGACGAGGCCACCACCGTCGCCCCCAAGAAGATCGAGACTGTAGGGAAGAAGTGCACAGAGATCGACTTCTCCCTCCCCGCCTCCACCTCCTCCCAGTGGGACTCCATACTTGAGGAACTGGAGGCTGAGGTGTGTGTGGTGGAGAGAATCCACGAGGAGATGGCCATGAAAGTGGAGGGGACGAAGGAGACGACGGAAGGAGGAAGACACGAACTCCATCGACAACTACAAGGAGAAGTGGAGGCTGAACTGACCATCGGAGAGGAGGGAAGAACTTTCTCTTCATTCGAGGCTACCTTCATGGCACGGAGGGAAGAGATCGACCGGAGAGAAGACGCCTTGAGGGAAGTCGAGGACATCATCGACAAGACGTGGAGGGAAGAGAAGGAAGAGCAGGAGGAGTCCACTCAGTCTTCCGTCTTCATCGTCCGTCGGACCCTCGACCGGCAGAAGGCAGCCTCCACTCACGTCATCAACCTCAACGCCGCCTTCTGTGCCAGTCTACGGACGAAGTGGGCAGCGGAGACGGAGACGGAGAAGAGTGTCGAGCTGTCCCTCCCCTCCGCCCCCTCCATCACTCCCATTCTTGTCATCGAGAAGGCAACGACGAGGACGGAACTTGTGGCCAGGCAGGCAGAGGACAACTACACCACCATGGCCTTCACCTGCACCAAGGACAAGGGACACGGAGAGGCTGCCACCACTCGGATGGAATCGAGGAGGGACAGGGGAGGAAGGAGGCTCAAGGAGAGGGAAATGGATGAGATGGAGATACTCTCACACTGGGAAGGAGTCGTCAGGGATCTCGATGCTGAGATCGCCCTCGGCCACGTCGTCAAGGACAAGCACTCCGTCAGGGTACTCGCCACCATGGAGGAGACTCAGACTACGAAGGAGGAGTGGGAGAGGAAGGAAGGAGAACTGGAGACTTCCACCACGAGGACTGTCGACGTGCGAGAGAAGGCAGAGAGGAGACTGGCAGTGGAGACAGTGGCCATGGAGGAGAGAGTGGAGGGGGCAGGGGGAGGGGAGGAGAGGGCGGAGACCACCCGGGCAACTCCCCGACTAAGCCAACCAGTACAGTGGACAACCCACGAGTTCGGGGAGGCAACGATGAAGGCCGTGATCCACCTCGTGAGGGAGACCCTCGGCCCCAGTCGACGGGGCGGCGAGGCCCTTCTCCCCGAGGCCCTCTCTATTTCAGCCACTCCACTATACATATCTGCAGGAGTGGACTCACAGTGGAGTTCATCCCATCTCGTTCGAACTCCCGCCATCGAGGCGACCACGGCGACACTGAAGATTCCCACGTGGGGAGAGAAGACCAAGAGAAGAGTCATCGAGGCCCGAGACGAGAACAGAAGACTCAATGTCGACTTGTACGGAGGACAGGAAGAGGGACATCTGAGAGTGGAGAGGGAACTGCCACTGGCGAGGAGAGGAGAAGGAGTGAAGAGGAAGATGGAAGAGGCCGGAGACGAGAGGGAGACCATCTATGCCCAGCTGCAGAGTGGACACTCAACCCACGATGAGGGAGAACGAACAGTCGACGTCCCCCGTCTACACCCTCCACTACAACTGAAGACGAAGGCGGCCACGGAGGAAGAGGCCCTCGTTCCCTTCCATCGGGTACTCCCAGAACAGAGCGAAGAGGCCACGAGGATACGGTGGATAAGTCGACGAGGAGAGGACGAGAGAGTGAAAGTGAGGGAACCAAGGGAGGAAATGGCTGTCATCGGACTCTCCTTCATCATTCCCCCAGAGGCTGAGACGAAGGAGACAACAAGGAAGGATGCCAGTCGGGGAGGGAACTACTCCCTCCACACCAAGGCCGCCTCCACCGAGGACTCCAACACAACTGTGACCTTCTCTCGGCCACTGCCCGTTGAGACTACGAGGGCCAAGTGGACAGTGAAGGGGAAGCAGACACTCCGCCACTCCATCAAAGCCCCCACCACGGAGAACATCGAGACAGAGACCACCCACAAGAGGGAAGGAGAGGCCAAGGCTGCGGGCACCGAGAAGATCTGCCCTCGATCCTACGGATTCCTCTCTCCATTCAAGTTCATCGAGACCCGCGACGAGTCCATGAGCATCCACTATGGATTCGTGAGGAGGGACACATTCGAGGCCGCCCTCAAGAAAGTCTCCGTGGCCAACAGGGAGGAGGGGAAGACACTCAACTGCGAGGCTGCAGAGGAGGAGGAGACTGCAACCCATCCAACCCTCCAACGACCAGAACACTTCCACAGGGCCGAGATCCGATTCAGAGGAGCCAATACCACGGAGGGAAGGAGACTCGACACCAAGTACGCCATGTACGCTGACACCAACATCCACTCCGCCCTCTCACGACCCTATTCCTCCTTCTCTCTCGCCCAGACTCGAGTAGCCAAGAACAGAATGGAACCATCCAGTCTACGGGCCAAGGAGAGCAGGGAGGAGAGAGCGGCCACGACGTACTCCTACTCGAGAGACGCCGAGAGAGAGACGAGAGAGCGAGTGACGGCAGTGGGACAGTGGGGAGGAAACTATTCCCTCTCCTGCCAGGCAGCGGAGGACGAGGAGGCACTCATCCACAGGCAACTCGACCGCCCCGTCGACTCCTCCCTCCACTCCCATCGCACCTTCAGCATGAGCTCACGATTGCCTGCCCTTTCACTATCCACTCCCGCCTCCTCTTCCACCACACTCACCACCCTCATCCCCCTCTCCCGCACTCCTTCTTCCTTCGCTGTCTCCCAGACCAGAGAGGGAAAACCTTCCCTCTCGGTCGGCACCCTTCGAATCACAGAGAGCACCACTCACAACGAGACCCTCACTCCCTCCTACCACAGACACGAGAGCTCCGCCCCTTCAGAAGCAGTCTGGAAGGAGGCGAGGAAGGCCGACGCCGCCCTCCACGCCAAGGCAGCCGCCTTCCGAGAAGAGGAGACACGCGTGGACTGGCGGAGGGAAGAGGGACGGCAAGAGGCATCCAACACCTTCACCACCCACAACTCCGCCCAGCCACTCACTCTCCACACCTCTGCCACCACCGAGAGCCACTGGGCAATTACCATCGACCTGAGGAGAAACGACCAGGCAGAGGGAGTGGCGCGGACTGCCGTCGCTGCCAACTCAACTGCCCCTGTCACTATCAAGGCGAGGGAGACCGAGGACACTTCCATGACCACCAACGTCTCCTTCCTCCGCCCCTACGAGCCCATCCACAGGGAGAAGACCCTCGAGGAGGCCCGATTCGGTGGATCCTTCCACCACTCAACAGCCCCTTCCACGGAGGAGAACTACCAGACTCAGGCCTCCCTCCAATCCACTCGTCCCTCTCATCTCTCTGCCGCTCTCACAGTGACAGTCCCCATGGACGGCAGCCTCCACTCCCTCTCCACCCTCGCCCCCACTTCCCTCACCAACGACCTCAACCAGAACCTCGTGAGAGTCGAAGCCTCGTCGGCGGTCTCGTCGACCTTCACAGCCGCCAACTCGGATGCCGTGGGAACTCGCCCCATCGCCGAGGCCGGGGACGAGTCCATCTACACCGCCACCGTCCACTCTCGCATCGAGGCTGTCGCAGAGACCGGGCAGATTCGTCTCGAGGCCCGAAGTGGAGGCGCCGTCGTCCTGGCCACGAACAAGAGCGAGTCAGTGCAGACGGACGTGAGCTGCTTCCTCTCCGCCCCCGTCCCCTCTCTCTCCCCCGCCCTCGTCACCCTCCCCACTCCCAACACCGCCGAGTGCCCCGTACTGTGGTGCAGACACTCCGAGGAGGCCTCCACCTCCTTCGCCCCCTCCTTCAACAGGCCAACGCCCATGGAGGAGGCCTCGACTACGAGGAAGGACAGCAGGAAAGGAGAAGGAAATGGAATGAGGATGAGGCAGAGCGAAGAACTCAACGAGGTCAACCACATGCACCTAAGGAGGGACGAGGCACGGGAAACCACGGAGAAGACAAAGGCAACCGGACGATTCGGAGGAGCCGCCACACTCAACACCGGATACGCAGAGGAGAACACAGTCAACATACGGGAAGAGTTGAGGAGGGAGGAGAGGAAAGAAGGAGTGGAGAGGACTGCAGACTGTCCACGTCAAGAGAACGCCACACTCAGGACGGAGAAGGCCGGCGAGGAGAACATCGACATCGAGTGGAGGGAAACGAACAGGGCGGCATTCGCTGCCGCCACTTCGGCCATTCGGAAGACCCCCAACATGGAGAAGACCTCTCTCGGAACGGATGCTGCCAAGGAGAAGGAGACCAAGGCCACCTACGAACTTGTACGCAAGGGATACTTCAATGGAGAAGACTTCTACGGAAAGAGGGCCACGGCCAAGGAGGAAGAGTCACTCAAGGCTAACGAGTCGTCTGAGACTATCTTCAATGCTCTCGTTGACTTCACGAAGCAGGCCGAGGACTTCTCCGCCACCAGCCGAGGGCCGAGACTGTGGATGGCACCCGAGAGGGTCCAGTGGAGAGGAGACGCCACCAAGCAGGAGGAGGCACGGGCACAGTATGAACTCGTACGCAAGGGATACTTCAACGGAGAAGACTTCTACGGGAGGAGAGCCACGGCCAAGGAGGAGGAGTCTCTCAAGGCAAACGAATCCTCAGAGACAATCTTCAATGCCCTCGTCGACTTCACCAAACAAGCAGAAGACTTCTCTGCCACGAGTCGAGGGCCAATGCTGTGGATGGCACCCGAGAGGATCAGCCACTTCTGTATGGCATCGGGAGCCGAGGACGTCAAGGGCAACTACCAGCTCGTCAGGAAGGGATACTTCAATGGAGAGGACATCTACGGGAGGAGGAGCGAAGGAATCGTCGAGCAGGACGAGTTCACGGGCGCCGAGTCCTCCGAGGTCATCTTCAACGCCCTCGTCGACTTCACGAAGCAGGCCGAGGACTTCTCATCCACCAGTCGAGGACCGCGACTTTGGATGGCACCCGAGAGGGCCGAGTGGAGGGGAGAGGCTGCCTCCCTTCTACGTGAACACAGAGAAGAGGCCAAGAGACTCGCTGATGAGGCGAGGAGGAAGGACATCGAAGAGGAGGAGAGGTTGAGGAAGGAGGCTGGTGAGTGGAGGGGGAGGGGGAGGAGGGGAGGGCGGCCGTGGGTGTGCCACTAGCTGAGTATCCTTCCCGGTCCCTGTGTCCGTGTCTCCAGTGTAGGGGCACACCCCCGGGCCGGGGGGGGGGGGGGGGGGGGGGGGGGGGGGGGGGGGGGGGGGGGCGGCCGTGGGGGTGCCACTAGCTGAGTATCCTTCCCGGTCCCTGTGTCCGTGTCTCCAGTGTAGGGGCACACCCCCTGCCCGGCCCCCCCCCCCTAACCTCCCCCCATCAACCACCAGAGGGCAATCGAGATATTA
>JACMIG010000742.1:0-22599 GCA_014805385.1 Levipalatum texanum
GGCAGGCGGACCCACCGCCTACGGCGGTGGGGTCCGCCTGGTTGTCCATATTCGCTGGGAAGAGGAACTGACAAAATCGATGCGCAGTTTCGCATTGCCGAAGCATGAAATTTGCTCCATAAACCCCACATATCATTCGTGTGTTGGGGTTTATGGAGTAAACACAAAGGACGGTACATGGGAAGGGTCGTTTCACGGCCCCCTTTCCATCGTCATCCCTCTTAACTTGGGTGGTATAAAGGTAGGACGATCTCGCTAGTGAACGTCACCTGCTTTATTACGTCATGAAGATCTTGCCCCTTCCGGCCCTTGCTCTCCTTCCGATGTGCTCCCAAAGAACCATGGTCCGAGGAATCGTCATTATTGGACTTCTTGCCTCCATCGCCAGCGTCTGTTTGTCAGTGTTAGACACGGAAATCGCTCGCGGCGTCTTCGACCTCACGCCGGGAGGGACTGAATTCTGGTGTCAACTCACCGATGAAGACAAAAGAGCTCTGATTGAAATGGCTGTACACCCAAATGCCACGAATGCACAAAAATCTCGCTGGGATGCGTACAATCGAAAACGCGACAATTTCTTCGCTGAGGCAGAGAGAAAAATGTCTGCCTTCGAACCCAGTGTGAGGCTGTTTTGCGATTGGTTTTTCGACCATGTTCTCGACATGAATGAGCGAATCAACGGAACAGCAAGGAAATACACGGACGAGCAGGTGTGGCAAAAGGTAGGTGTTATTTGCCATAACTACACCTTTTTAAAGTTTGTCTGCACGCTGTACTACACTCACTCTGCCGCTTCCAAGGCCCAATTCGAAACTGCCTTTCCTGCCCTATCCACCGCGATTAGGACGAAAAAATTCCTGAATATCCTCGATGTCCTCCAGCATTGAAAATAAATTTTCCCCGAGCATTGTGCACCTATTCTTGACGCGTTGCATAAAGGTGTGCGTGACGCACCGCAACGGAGGACTGGTATTTTGCAACGACCTGACGAAGCACAAACGGTTATGTATTATTTTATAGGAGTCCACAACATTGCGAAAAGAATATTTACTGCGGTTAGCGGAAATGCTCCAATAGGTTCGAATTGAGTTGCTCGGCTGTTCAATGAGTTCAAAGGTTGTTAATAAGCCATAAAACATTTGAAAATAACGAAAATACCGGTTAAACGGCTTTTACATGTCTAAATTCGACGTTTATGGAATTTAGCAATAAAATCCCACAGTATCGATTTTGCAGGTGTTTTCTTGTGCACACTTCAAGCGATTTGTATGTCGATTATTCTAGAATCTTGAAACAAACAATTCAAATTCGCAAGAAGAAGAAGCAAATGCCTTCCAAAAAGCTCGAATGCTATGATGGTGCGGAAATTGGTTAAAGTTGATTTGGCAAATTTTCACAATAAAGAAAACGTTTGAAAAGGGTATAGGGACGGAAATTCAGCAGGATGCGATTTGGCTTGATTTTGACGGGCGTCTATGGCCAAATCTCGCGCTGCGGGGACTGCCAATTAGCGGTCATGTGTTGGACTATCTACATGGGGAGTCGCCAGTGGGTTTTCAGCAAACCCGCTTACAATTGGCTCATTAAACGGTGCAGAAACTCGAGATTTGCCCATTGACGGCCGTCAAAATCAAACCAAATCGCATCCTGCTGAATTTCCGTCCCTTTGTCCTTTTCAAACGTTCTCTTTACTGTAAGCGCGCCAAACCAACTTTAACCAATCTCCGCATCATCGTAGCATTCGAGCTTTTTGGAAACCTATACTTTTGCGGTAGCCCCGTTTTTTTGGAAATATTGTTTTCAGAAAGATACTGTCCGCATGCAGTACGACGCCCTAACCGACGCATCCAAGAGCCGATCCGCGAATGCCTTTCCTGCCCTGCCTTCAAACATAAGGGAGAATAAGCTCCAGAGACTCATCGCTGTCCTCAAGTATTAAAGATAAAATATTGCCCAGAAATAATGATTCAATTGATTTAAAGGAGGAGTAAACCGACTCTCAGGGTACAAATGATGCTAGATTTTTAAGCACTTAAAAATACAAAAAACGATATCAGAATCATCTCGGTGTTAGTAGAAATCATTGTTATGTCGATTTGGCACGGTGCCAATACAAGCTACAGTAGGATTTTTCAAATTTCCCGCCGTTGCCTGAAACAGGGGAGCCCAATAACTTTGTTTTTGCCGTTTTTCTGGCCGAAATTTCGACTTTTATACATAAAAATTATGTTTTTCGTAAACCCCACGATGAGAGGAAGGTCATGGCACGTCTCGTTTGGGAAGTTGGAAAGTCGGTTTACCCCTCCTTTAAACTCTTTGCATGAAACTCCTCAGCGGGATGGGCTGATTTTCTTCATATCATCACAATCGATTCTTGTTCACTAATGGTTTCGAAAAGAGAAATGGCGCTTCCCTGTAGTTGACAGGTTCAATCGATTCGCTTCTGAATTCTTTATTTAGTCATGATCATATCGTTTTTATTTGGAAGTCACAGACGTAAAAACTCGTAAAACACAGAGAATTCAGTATAAAATCATCATTTAACTCAAGAAGATTCGCAATCTGACTCGTGTCAAGCTTTCATCCGCTCATCGCCAAACATCTATTCACGAAGATGTATGTTCCGTTGACTTTTCCTCGTGGGACTCCTTGCAACCATCTTTGGCGTTTGTTCCCGTGCGCCTGTGAAGAATGGCAACAAACGGAAGCTTTTGTTCTCACTTCATCTTTTATGAGTCGTCATGCCTGTCTGGCAGTTTACCAATGACTGCTCGATTTTCTTGACCGCTATATCTCCTGTGCTCATCTCTGAATTCGGGAAAAATTGTCCATATTCTCGAGGAACCTGGCCGTCCAGGATCCACCCTCAGGAATACCTGATAGGGACGAACCTTTACCTTTACCTTTACTTTGTCCATATTCGTTGGGAAGAGGAACTGACAAATCGATACGCAGTTTCGCATTGCCGAAGCATGAAATTTGCTCCATAAACCCCCACCTGTCATTCGTGTGTTGGGATTTATGGAGTAAATACAAAGGACTGAAAATGAGAAGGGTCGTTTCACGGCTCCCTTTCCATTGTCATCGCTCCTAACTTGGGTGGTATAAAGGTTGGAGTACCGCGCTTGTGAACATCCTCTCTTCCAACACCTACCGTCCTCCGACATGAAGCTCCTGCCCCTTCTCGTCCTTTTTCTTCTTCCGACGTCCTTCGCTACTACGGCTTCTACCGAATACGAGCTGGACGACCTGAATGTGGGGAAGCTATTCTTCAAACGTCTCACGGCCGACGAAATAAATAAGTACCAGACTATCGGGAAAAAGCACACCACTCTGGAGGCTTTTAACGACGAATTCAAGAAGACATATCCAGCGCTTCATAAGAAGGAAGAAGATTATATGAAGATGGTCAAGGAGTTCGACGCCTCAAATAACAACTTCCTTGAAAAGATGAGCGAAGCGGTGAATTTGATGCGTGTCAACATGCGCAAGGATAAATCGAAAGTCGACGATAAAGACATAGAGAAACTGGTACGCTATTCCTCTCCACTCTCCTCATTTTACCGTATACGCCTTTGATTGCAGAGCGAGCATTGGACAGAGCAGTACAACGCACTAACAGATGAAGCCAAGACCAAGCTGAAGGAGATGTTCCCTAAAACGGTTGAGATTCTGGCAGGTGGAAAGATCAAAGAGCTCATGGACGATGAGAAGAAGTCGCTATAGAGTCACTTGTGCGATCGTTTTACTTTCGGTACTCAGTGTGTTCTCTTTACCGGTTTCGAAAACATTATTGACTTTTGAATAAATGCTCTTATAATATCTTTTCTGATTACATTTCCATAGTAGTTTGCCGATTTCATCGATGTTGACCGTTGTATCCAAATCGTAGCACTTTAAGCAAAGAGATGAAGAGACTATGAAGAGGTTCGCTTTTCGAGATAAAATACTTGAGGCCGATAATATACACAGTTGTTTCGCCAACGCTCTTCTACAGTTTTGAAATCTAGAATAACTGACCAGAGCACCAGACGAAATCGATTCGCTTTTTGGCATTTCCGAACCCTACCTGACAGTGCTTCCTTCTTTTCAAGATTCGTGGCCCTCAAGTCATCATCATTCCTTTTCGCCAGGGTACTGTTAAATAAGAAGTTGCAACAACTTGAGTCAAATCCACTTTGGCCTTTGGCTCACTGACCACACAAATTAGCATTTCTCTCATTTATCGAATTGAATTTCGTGCTCCTTCACGTCGTTGCTTTACTTCCGATTTGCTACGCTTCGACAGCTTCGACCGAACAACACGATCTTAATCCGACGCTGCTGTTCCTTCTAGGTTTCATGAAACAGGAATACGAAAACCTCCAATCGCTCGGAGCAACGCGGCCTTGTCGAGATCACCGATGCAGATCTTTGTGCTTAGTCACGTGACACACTGACTTCAAGAATCAGGACAGCTGTTTCGTCGCTGATAAGTCAAGACAATGAACGATGCACATGTCTTGCCGCGAGTGTATTCTTTGTCAGCTCCATATATTGAGAGTGCTTAGACTGCAGAGCGTTCAACCGACAGAGATAGAAATTTCAGAGCAACCCCGAAGATAACAGGGTTGACCATAAAAGATGGTGGGAGGAATGCTGATGAACGACGTGGAGATAAGATCAAGCCAGTCTTCAGAAAGTGTTGCAGATCAATGCTACGGTTACTGCTCTTGGTTGTCTTCGTCGGCTATGCAGGTAAGAAGGAGGAAGTTTTGATCCCTCATTCAACCGATCACATCCAATTCTATTTTCTTATCTTAAAGAAGGAGTAAAAGGGATCGTTCTTACCAAGGACTGATCGTGAGACCGGCGAATTCCTTTGGACCATATTGGAAAGCTATTTTTGGACCGGTTGAATTCTCCTTCTCCTCATTTGACACATTTCCTTGTCCCTAAGACAAAAAGATGTCTGTACTAAATTCCAGCCTCCTTTACCTGCAAGAGTCCGCTGTCTACTTTTGTTGGGCACAAATGCGTGGCACGCGTGGGCTCCTGCAATATGAGCAACCCCGATTGCAATGCACAGGCGATAAAGAAGTGCAAGGACTTTGGAGGCTACCTCATCATGCTCAAGAGTGCTGAAGTAAAATTTTTAAAACAATCTCGATTTCCGCTTTCTTTCTTCTTCGTCGCGATGCACCCGGAAGGTATAAGACTTATGCTAGAATGTGGGGCCCCTTTCACATACTTTACATAATCTCCAGGAACAAGACGCCCTCCTCGCCTTCACCAACATTTCACGGGGACGTTCGATCAATCTTGGTTTGACACTGGAAAATCAAACAAATTCCTCGGTCCCAGGTGTCCAATGCGACACGGCCTCCGGACAGCGCAAGTGGGCGGATGGTTCCAACATCCGGTTCAATCACTATGGTAAGCTTTCTACACAGCTCGATGTAGTCGAAATGTGTTCAGATATCCCTGATGAAGCGCGTTGCACGAACGACCACCTTTCACTGGACCTTCTCAATAAGAAATGGTTGCGTCCTTAGCACGATGGTTAACTAAAGCCTTTCAGGTACTCCGAGTACTACGAAATGCAGACAGCCCAAATCATATGCCAGGAGGAACGTGAGTTCTGGCCTTCAAAAATCACAAGTACAATTATCATCCAATTGCAGACTACACCTGCAACACCGCGTCGTTCAATGGAGAAACCCTCACTTCGGACATGTGCCTTAGCGTGAGTTTTCTTGTCCTTCCCAATATTACCAACGCAAACATGCTTACATGTCTTCCGTGCTACAGTAACAAACGTAGGAATTGAAAGAGAGCACAGAAAGCTCGGAAGTTATAACACATCTTCTGAGAAACTGGAGGAGCGCTTCCGACAACTTTAAATTTTTTGTCTCCGATGCTGATGAAAATCATGTCCCCGACTAAACAAGACACGGGGAATCTAATGCAAATCGATTTTTTTCAAAATTCGAAAACGGTCAGGAAATTGGGCCGGAAATTGAAGCTGCCATAACTTTTGAAAGACTTAACATTTTCAAAAACGGATTGCTGTAAAAAATGCAGAATTTTAAGCTCTACAAAACTTTTTTCAGCAAAAAAATGTTTGATTTTTTTGACCCTAGAAAAACACGATTGAAGTTTTCAAAATTCAATTGCTCGAAAGAGTTGCCCACGCGTACCATGGGACTCAACGTCAGAAGATGCAGCAGGTTTTTCTGCATATGTCCCCAAAGTTTGGCACTTAGTGGGTGACTGTTTCTGGAGATACAGCAGAACAAGTAAGGCGCGCTCGCAC
Source organism: Levipalatum texanum (assembly GCA_014805385.1). Lineage (NCBI taxonomy): Eukaryota > Metazoa > Nematoda > Chromadorea > Rhabditida > Diplogasteridae > Levipalatum > Levipalatum texanum. The sequence continues at coordinate 6,296 of JACMIG010000742.1, forward strand.
ATTAAATGACCAGGAATTGCGATAGGGAGCAGGCGCGCCCCTTCCGGGTATTATGGCGAAGTGGTTAATGCTGCGGGGTCACGTGCGAACTGCCCGGGTTCAATCCCCGTCGTCGCCGGTTGTTTTGCTTTTCATTTTTCATGCACATCTTGAGGCCAAGAACTCCCGATTCGATCAATACAAACTGAGTTCATCTCTTACTCGTGGTATCACCCGATACGTGGGGGGACTCTCATCATTATTTCCCTGCGTCTGGTCGCTGTTGTGATAAAGTTTTGCTCGGATGGAGATGGGTACGAGCTGTTTTCAACGCTTTTCTGCTACGCAAAAAGGGCGAAAGGCGCCCCATTAATGTTTCGGATGGTCTAGAGGACATCCACTCTGCTTTTTGGATTTGGTAGCTAATGTTTTCTGGCTATTCCATTCCTCTACTGTGCGGCGCGACCCATACCAAAACGTTTGCCCTAAATCCGATCACAAACTGACTTGATGTTTCTACCGTAGTCCAGAACAATGTTTTCGTGGACGCTGGATATTTTCGAGGGCGCAAAGCGCCCGAGCATCTAGCGCAGCAAAAAATCACTATTCCCCCAGGGTCCGCAATTTTCCAATGAAAAATTGTTTGCCAACATCCGATCGCAAACTGACTTCATGTTTTGACCGTTATGCAACAAAGTGCCTGTATGCATGTAGGAGCTTTTCAATGGCGCGAAGCTCCGCAACGCGACCCCTGACCACGGGCGGGCGCAGCCCGCCCGTTGCCTAGCGGAGCGAAGCTCCGCTAGTCCAATAAGAATTGGATATCCAGACACGACTCGGAGGAGAGACGTCAGTCCAATGGATCGAGACAAATGAGACAGTGATCCATTTGATCCAATAGATCCAATAGGCCATCCCTATTGTTCATTGAACACGAATTTAACATAGTCCATACTTTTTTCCACGCGAATCAGAATGAGTTCCCCCCTTGTCGACAATCGGTGTCGATATGCTTTCTTGATTTGATCAATGGATGCACATGTAAGAAGTTTCAACTTAAAGAACAGCACGTGAGCGGAAAATTCTCGCACCCGAAAATAATACCAATAACAGATTGTGCTTGATCAACCGCATGAATGAGTGCCACAGGGGACCAGTTCAACAAAAGGAGCCTAATCTGCACCACCAGAAAACGATACATTTTCCTCCGTTTTATTACCAATTTGTCAAACAAACGAATACGCGTTGCGAGCCGTTTCAGATCCAATTTGGTAAGAAAAGTGTGGTAAATCCAGTATTTTCACACGATACCGTGGGAAAGCGCTGTAGTTTGGTACACCAGAACGTACAGTATGAGTCGTGTTGCGTCGCCGTTTTCATATATCCCACCTTTAATGGACTTTATTATGGAGGTGTTCACGGCCAACGAGATTGTACGTGAGACTCAATCACGAGGGAAAGCATCTCAATGGCGCATTCACCCATTTCTCGCCAAAGTCGCTCTGGGTCCAAACCCGGCGCGACTGCGTAGAACGCTCGCCCATCGAGCGCTACCGGGAATGTGGACTGCCCTCCGGACATGAAAGACTTCAGCGCAACCCAATCGGCCCATGACCACATGGGAGCGTAGCGCAATGGTTGCGCATCCCCCCGATTTACGGTTAGAGAGCGGAGATGGGTGTGCTCTATCCTTGAGTTGCTCTCACAACGACAAAAGGAAGGATCGCGCGTGATAACTTTACTCAACTGCTAGCGTTAGAATTCCAATAGCCATCACAATAGTCTTTACCATATCGACGTCGGATTACATTTACATAGGTAACACAGCATAACAGTATCTCAAGGAGAACGAGCTCCACAACGACCAGTTCGGACTGAATTGCGAAAATAAGTGAACAGAAGAGGTTATTTGTGTAGAATTCGACGTAATTCTTTACAATTTTGGTACAATAATTTACGAAAACTATGTACTGATAAATATCGTATCACACTCCGCTTTGAACATGTGTTTGGTGCGCTTTTTTCCTTTGAATGATGGGTGAAGGTTCAGGGATACTTGGTAAAAAGACTGGAAGGGAAAAGAGTAAGAATCTCTCGAATCATGGCCATATGGACAGATCTATCTAGACTGATTTATAAGAAAGCAAGTGAACTTTGTTTTTTTTGAAATCCTGGGTGGATTAGAGAGCAGTGGAAATGACGGAAGTCAGGCCGTGCACGAGGAGAGTCGGTGGGAGGTTGGCGGAGAGCATCCGCATCCGGTCCAGATATCTGAAAAGAAAAAATTATGCGACTTCAGGAAGGTTTATTCTTAGCTGTCCGCCCGCTTTCGTGGTTCTCTACTTCTCGTTTATCTAACCGTCGGTCAGGATACCACTATAGTAAATAAGTGGAACTCCTACCTCTCTGCCTCGGTGTCCGGAGGCGCAGGGAGGGAGAGGAAGGTGATGGCGGCATCGCTGCTGTACTGCCGAACCATGTCGTTGAAGGCGCGCACGTACGTCGGAGAGAGCTCCTGCCTGGAAGCGGGGAGGGCGTTTTTGAAGCTTCGAAAAAATTGGCTACTTCTTTAGTTTTCTGAACCATGAGTAAAACTTTTCCGTGTTTCCTTCTTTAGTCGTTTCCGCTCATCACGTCATCTCACCTTGGATCATTGGGTGCGTGGCAGACGACGTGGTCCCACGGAACGACGACCGATTCCGCCTTGATCCTCAGCGTGTCGAGGACGCCCTTCAGCTGGCGCTCCCGTCGGTGCATGTCCTGGAATGAGAGAAGTTCAGATAATATCGTTAATAAATTGTTGAACCTCCAGACGCGTCCCGTACAAACAGGACCATGTAAAGGATAAACCATTGCAGTTTTTTTCAGATAAAAGTTAGTGCTCTCTTACACATAGAGGAAATTCGATATTTGCAAGGCAGTTCACTTTGGAATGATAAAGACAAAATATTTTGGATCAATTCGAAACTTTGATATTACCTGCAACGAGTTGACGCAGATGAAGACCCTCAGTCTACACGCCGATCGCCATCGCGCCGACATCGACAGAATGCACGCCAGTTGCAGCAGGAAGAGGGAGCTGCAAAAAAGTTGACCCTATTGAGATTCGAACACCCGACTCTCTACCCGGGGACTTAATTTCTAGTCACTGCGTACCTGTTATCCCATCCTAGTCCGGTCTCGACGGGTTTCGCCAGATCCACCGGCCAGACGTCGATGCACCTCCGCTGACCACCCCAGCCACGCGCCATAGCGTCCTGTAAGCGGGAAGGTGAGGGAGAACGAGGATTTAGGGAGGGGAAGATGAGGAAGACGAGGGAAAGAATGAGGAAGGGAGGGCACGAGAAGAGTTGAGAGAGGTAAGACCTTGTCCAGCTTGTGAAGATGCCGCGCGATGCAGAGGTTCTTGTTCATATGCAGTACATCCCTCATGGAAGCGACGTAGTCGGAAGGAGAGAGGCGTTCCATCGTGCCGTCGAGCTCCTAAAGGGCATATCTCAACGGTGGAAAGAAATCTCTTTTCCGATTCGTTTTCTATTCAAAGTCATGTTCATTTTTGGGCAAATTTCCACATAATTTTTTTGAAAAAAAATCGCGGGACGTTAGATGGAAATGAAGACTTTTTCACACGAATCTGGAACATTTGACTGCTACTCACGCTCGGCATGTAGTCCGATGCCGTGAAGTACTCCACGACCTCTGCTCGCTCGATTCTACACTTCCTGCAATGCGCCATGGTCTACTGTATGCGGTGCCACAATGAGTCAGATGCTGGGACTCATGCATTGTTTCGACAACTATTTCGTTCATGAGAGGCCCTGGTTGCTCCTACGCAACTCGCAGAGGGCAAACTGTAGACAAAACGAGCGCTTGGCATAGCAAAAACAGAGACATGTTTGATTTTTGGTTCCCCTATCCTTACTTGAGATCCTTGAGTAGCTTGCTGGCATCGAGAGTCGTCTCCCCGGGGCGCTCCTCGTACATTCCCATGACAACAGTATTAGGCTTCATGGCCCCGAGTCCGGAGAGTCGGATGAGTTGTTGAATGCCCGCACGGATGTTGTCCGAGATCGTTACCTGTAGATTCCCAATAATCAATGCATCGGGGTGGCCTTGAGGTAAAGCACCCAGGTCTGGCTCTGAGGGTCTCACAATCAGGTTGGAATCCCCGTACTCACCTCCACGAATGCCTTCAGCTTGAGGTAGTCCACGAGAGTCAGCCAGTAGGCGGAGACCTGCAAACGAGAGAGCTTGTTGTGGCAATTGCTTTCCGTTGAACTGGCGCACTTCATTCTATCTTGCTGGCATCTTTCTTTCTCTTAGCTCACCTGCTGCAGCGGATCGACGCCCCGTCCAATCTCCTCGAGCTTCCCCTTGCGGACGTGGCCGATGACATAGAGACCGCTCTTCTTGAGGTCGTTCACGAAGTCCATGAGATTACATGAAGAAGCGGGACGCGAGACGAGCAGGAGAATCTGAAGGCGTGCTTCATTATCAGCCAACCTTTCGTTATTCACGCCCTGACGCCTCTCATTCCCACCTGTGGTCTCCAGTACTTGACGTGCTCCTTGCGGACGTCCAGCAGCAGGAGGTACTTCCGCACTTGGTGGTAGATGAGCGCCTGTGAGATGGAGCCCCACGAACCGGCGGGGGCCTGAATAAGAATTATTAATATTTTGTTTATTATTAAATTAGTACGATTTTGGGAGGCTTTCACAAAAATGGTCATTCTTAATTTCAAACCTGATAGTGCAGGAATATGATGAGGATGAGGAGGAAAAGCACGGAGAGCGCGGACATGCTGGCATCGATGACCTATACAGAAAAGCTTCATCAATCTGTCATTATTTCAAGCTTCATCGCCTATCGAAAACCAGTTGAATTACTTTGAGTGTTTTAGGGATCTATCTATTTTCTTCACTCACCAGCATCATGGTTGCAGTGCAGATCACGCCCGCAGCACAAGTCCACGATGAGAAGTACTTGAAGGTCGGTCTGCAATTTTAGAGCTAAAGTGCTTCGCGAACTCGTGCTATGGGACATTCCTGAATGTTCCAAATAAAAACTGGAATATTGTAAAGTTAAGTTTAATACCTGAAGTTCGGTGCAGACGTCAGTTCGAGTGCGAGGGTCGCGATATTGACGCCCATGTAGGAAAGAAGGAAGAAGATCGAAGTGAGCTTGGCGATCTTGTTCATCGCACCGATCAGGAGGACGCCCTGGAGAGATGAACGATGATGCTACCTCTATGTTACTTGATTTCGAAGCTGTTGCGTTGAGTTAAAAAAGGAGTGGGAGCAATTTTGTTGCCACAGTGTGAGTGCACTTTCCCCATACGTCTACGTATTGAAATGTCTGCATTTCAATACATAGACGTATGGGCAAATGCACTCCACTGTGGGTGGCACGGTGCCAAAAAAGTTGCTCCTACTCCTTCTTTAAAGGAAAGATATTCACTCACCACAACGGCCAGCCACGATATCAGCACTGACACGACTGGGTTCGCGTTGCCGATCTGGGAATGTTTCCAAATTAAATTTAAAAAAATATCTTAAACTAGCAACCTCAATGCTGGCCGGCTTGAGGATGACACCGAAGAGCTTGTCGTGAGCCAGTCTCGAAAGAACTCGCGACGATCCTATGAGGTTGCTCATCGAGGAGAACAGAGTAGTCGAGAAGATGCCGATGAGAATCGGCCAGCGAGAAAAATTCGTGTCCATCATTACCTGCGAGAAATTTTTGATAAGGGAGATAGGTGCGAAATTTGTCAGTATGAGTGAGTAATTTTATTGTCATCGAGTTTGTGAGGTCCCCATGCATTGTTTGATTTTTTAGTTAGTAACTAAATTCACCGTGTAATCATTCTGCAGGAGTGCCCTGCTGGACGTCGCTGCAGTCAGGAAAGCCGTGAGGACGTAGATGCCGAAGGTCGTGAAGACTGCTTGCACTGTACCACGAGGGATGGAGACGGATGGGCGCGCCAGCTCTCCAGACATGTTGGCTCCAGCCATTAGGCCTGCAATAATCACACTATTCACCAAAGTTCATAATCCCTTTGAAGAACTACTACAGACAAGAACTTTGACACTCAAGTAGTTCTGCGGATGCAAGAACAGTAACTACAATATTTGTATGGTGAAATTGTTTTTCTTCGGTTTAGTACATTTCAATAAATTTCCCGCACCCGTTACTCCTGAGAAGATGATGGCGAACATGAGGGCAAAGTCCGTCTTCTTCTCCGTCGTGTAGTCATCGGTGTAGTTGGTGAACATGTTCTCGCCAAGGGAGGCGAAGCTGCATGGAAGAGAGTTCGAACCAGATACCATCGCATCATGAAAAAATCGCACTACCACAGCCCCTTGCATCATGAAAAAATCGCAATACCATAGCACCAAAACAGCTTACCTAAACGACGTGTAATTCTTCGTGAGGTACTGATTGTAGTCGATCTCCTGCTTCGGTTCGGAATCGTTTACTTTTACGATTATCGTGTATGCTGGAGTATTTGCCTTAAATACACATGTTAAACACGGATTTAAGATTGTTCAAAAGAAATTTGCGATATCGATATAAATAGGTATGGAGGAAAAGTTTGAACGGAACGTGAAACTTTAAGCTCTTTGTACGATGCATAATACCTTTGGAATGATGACGTTGAAGGGTCCAACAAACAGGGCGGATGCAATAAATGTCATGTAGCAGATGCAAATGACTGTAAATGGAAGATTTTCTAATTTTGTCTGCATCGATCAATAATTAGTCGATATCCTTACCAATGAAGCAGGCAAGAGCCGTCTTAGCGAACAACCCTGCTCCTAGCAGGCATACAATCAGAAGGACGATCGACACGGCGACGCAGTAGAAAAAGCGATAGACTGGCGAATCGGGGATTTCTGAAATGTCTTGTATTTTATACGGGCCATATTCTTGGATTCACAGCCTATAATGATTTTACAAACATGAAAAGTACTTATTGTTAGACAAGAACACATCAAAATGAGCAGTTTTCCGTGCAGAAATTTCAAAATGAATTTGGGCAACTCACGGCCTCCTCCGATGTTCTGTATCAGGGCCTCCGTAAAGCCGGACACGTAGAGCGCGCAGGAGAAGACGTTGGCAGTGAAGAAAAGGACGCCGATGGCACCGCCAAACTCGGGGCCGAGTGAGCGCGAAAGCATGTCTAAAAATCGATAAATAGAGTTTATAAAATCATTTAAGAAAAACTCACAATAAACTCCGCCACCCTCGATGGCTCCGTTAGATGAGATCGCACAAAGAGAAAGAACCTGCAAATGAAATGGGCTTCACTGAAAAAGGTAACACAATCTGTCCACTCTAGCACAAAAAGAACTGCCAAACTAGCATGAATGACAGACGTTTGTTAGTTCTTGTCAAAATTCTGATCTTCTTACATACCGTAAGCATGACGATTGCGTATGCTAGCATGAGCTGAACGACGGTCATCAAAAAGCCGAGCTGTCCTACGACAAAGCCTGAAAATGGAAATTATTTCCGAGTATGTGATGCGAGACGAAAACTTTGCAGAAGAATAGAAACCATACCCATTCTCATAAACAGCAGCACGCTGAACATCGACAAGGCAACAGGCGCAAAAACTCCAGAAATCGTGTTCAGCCCATTCGGTCGTGCCATGTTGATGTCCACGCCTGAAACAGGGTTTCAAAAGTTAAAAAAAGGTGAGTCTAAAGAATTTCCGAATATCACCAACCCGGTATCTTTTCCCCTCTCTGCACGGAGAGCTGCTCTAACCGCAACATTTCACAGAATGATAGTTTACAACACCGCTGACTCCCTATCGCTCTCTCTTCTCTGTCTCTATATTTATTGTCCGGTATTAAAGTAATGCGGAGGCGGAGCGCGAACGACTCCGCGATAAACAGCGCAATGAATGTTTCGTCGAGCATCATTACGTCCATACGCGGACTATCACGGAATCGTTCGAGCGTCACCTTCGCATCACTTTAATGCCGGACAAGACGTCACTACGGAAAAGAAGAACTCACTGGGTGCATTGCTGCCGAGCGGACTCTGCATCATGCCGGGTCCTCCGCCGTTGCCTATGGCAGCCTCCTCATCTGCAAGTAGAATTCCTTCCTTTAATTCCAGGAGCCTCCGCCACTCAAGGAAAGGAAAGAAGCTCAAGTTCATTCCGAGGAGTATCCCTTCACACTAATCATATAAAAGAATAATTATGAATAGCGAAAGAAAAATAAGCGAAAAGCGCATCGATGCACTGGAATCGCTCAGTTTAGATCCTAGGCCAACATAAATAAACACACATGCCTTTTCTGCTGGTTTCCGGTGCAACTTCGAGGGACGCGGACATATTGTCAGACAGTTGGTTAGAAAGCGCGCCACGTACAGTTTGATAAGGGGCGTGATGTTTGCCAATAGCTCAGTCAGTAAACGCAGAGGTTGGTTAGTCAACGTTTCTAATATCGGAGGATAGAACGATACTGAGGTTACGCCGGATATTATGGCAGTTCCAAACACATCTGAACAAGCGTTGCGGCTCTACTCTCTCCAATGAAACAGGCTTCGGCTCGTCGTTTTGCAGGATACAAACATTACCCTTGGAAATGCCATTTACGACTTTGCATCGCATGCTCAACAAGCGCATCCTCAGCATCGCTCTTTTCCTCAATAAGTCCAGTCCACCCAAACCCGCCTCCAATGGAGAAAGCTTCAAAGTCCTCCGCGGGAATCGTCCTCTGCCTCACGCCGCTTGGCTCTGCCGACGTGCCTCCAGAAGACGAGGCAGGAGGGTTATCGAAGGGATTCGCGCTGGGGCCTCCTCCGTTGGAAGCAGACGCAGTGGAAGGAGCACCGAACGCCGTGAAGCCACCACCTTCTGAAAGCCCATCCAATAAGTAATTTCACTATCCGAGGTTTCGGTCGACATGACAAAACCGTTCCACATATTGTCCGGTAATATAGTGATGCGGAGGCGAAGCGCGGACTACCTTCGCGGTATGCAGCGTAGTGAATCTATCTTCTGCGGAAGGAGATCGATCACTACGCTGCTTACCGCAATGATAGTTCGCGCGTCGCCTCCGCATCACTTTAATACCGGACAATAGTATGATTGTGCTCAGCGCCAGGAAATGTATTGCATTTCAGTGAATAAGCCATTAATCTTATAAATAAAATTATTAATGCAATTAAGTGGCGATAATGGCGTTGTCCGGAACGTTCTTATCCCCGACCATCTCCAATCCCATAGCAATCCTTCGTGCATGAACAAGCCCGTCCCTAAGCATTTCAACATAGAAGGCTCCCCCCGTAGCAACCCGAGCCTTTCCCAAGAAGCAGAAGAATGAGTCATATACACGAAAATGGATAAAGCTCGGAATTGTTACCTCCTCCACCGCTGCTGGAACTCCATTCGAACATGGAACCACCGGAAAACGGATAGGACGCTGTTAGTTTTTAGTGCGGTGAATCTATTGGAACGCTAACGAGAAGATCGATGTGGTGAACGGCACTATTGAACACATTTGTAGCATTTTGGGTTGTCGAGAAAAGCAGGAATTGGCAATCAAAAGTGAACCTGTCGGTCCATCAACGAAAAGCTCATTGACGATGCCTCCGTAGTTGGCGCCGCTGCCTGCAGACCATGATTGTTTCTCTGGAAAATAAAGGGAACGGGTTAGGATTTTATGAAATTCTTGTTCTCTTTTCGTAAGCGAAAAAGTGTCTATTTCAAAGCCAAACTTCTAATTTTTAAACCAAGACTTGATGAGTTTACAGAACGTTCTACTCTTTATTTCTTCCCTCACATTAGAATGAATAAAGATATTAGAGAACATGGGCTTCAAGACATAACAAATAAATAACAAAATATTACCTGAAAGCGGAATGCGGCCGTTGGACGGTCCGTCCATGCCCATTCACTGCTGTTGCTACAGTAAAATTGCCCCGGAGCGTTTGAAGAAGAACCTGTAAATCGCCATAAAATCATCGATATTTCGAACAGCTCTAAACACGAATATAACACAAAATAATCATTCGTAAGAGGATGGTAATAGAAGTCTGACTCAGCGCGGTCCGCGATCCGTGGCTCCACGTGTAAACTATGAGCAGATTAAACAGATGACAGGAGAAAGGGGGAGCCCGAGTTAAATGGCGCACAAGAATCAGAGGGCAATCAATCAATACTACCACCAAAGGTCAACCACGCCCTAAGGTGGCAGAGAAAAGAAGAGGAGGTAGAATAAGGTCACTCTCGTGAGCTGCAATTCCGCGTTCCGCGCGTAGTGCCTCGCTTACGATCGGGGACGCTAAGCGGAGCAAATAATCCCCCCGGCCCCCAGCTGACACGGGCGTTTTCGATTGCGTGCGTCCCCATGGGAGCGCGCTCCATTTCTTACTTACTACTAGTATCGCTAACCGGCCCGCCGCTTTGTTCGCCCGACTATTCCAGCCTTTGCTATCAAATTGGGGACGACGCGGGGTGGTTTGCGAAGCACTCTCCCTCCCGCCTCCAGGGGGATGGTCAACAGAGAGGGATACTTTTCCAGTGTGTGGTCCTCCTCCCCCCATTCCTCGATTGACTGCTCTTACTCTCCCTCTCATTCTCCTCGCGGAAATAACCCGACTATTTTGTTGATGGAGGGGAACACAGGAGCAGCCGCAGCGCCGCCACTTTGCTGTTGGTAAATAATAACGCATCGCTTTACTAGCTGGTCGGCTGAGCATAATTCCCATGGTATTCTCCCTCCGAATGCCTTGCTTTAGCTCCTAATTCCCTGTTAGGTAGGCATATGGAATTTCTGGCTACCATCTTCTTCAGCTCGTCGCTTGGTGATCAAAGTCCGCCAAAACTATGAAAAGTATTTACGCCTCGCTTTCCTCTTTCGTTCCGTCCAGTATAACTCCCGTAGTATTTTCTCAAAAAATCAGAATTTTTCACGTATGTAGTTTTGCAGTGTATATCTTTAACACTTTGCTTGGCAATCACAGACCACCAGTAGCCGCCTGACGAGAAAAGCTCGGGGGTTCCGCCACAATAATCCCCCTCGGTGGTATTACGAATCGCCGTGTCTCCGCGTGCTCGTCCCTCCCCCCACCGTTCCCTCAGTGAGAAAGAGAGTGCTTGCTTTCCTGTCCTCTCCTCCCATTCTCCTCCCCGTTTGCAGCTGCTGGATGGGGGAGGGACGGGGTGGACCGCTTTGCTGAGCCGGCACCGAGGTAGGGGAGAGGCACTCACATGATCACATGGCCCTCACCGGGAACCACGTGGTGTCCTTCCCCCACGGGTTGATTTCTCATTCTCAGTGGACTGGTCAGTCAGCGGAGAGTCTGTGTGTAATGCCTTCACGTCTTTATCTCGTACGCGTATTTAGCGAAATGCGACTTCAACTCGATATTATGAGATTCTGCTGAATGTTCCCTACGATGTAAAAAAATTAATTGCCGAATACGAATCGTTCGTGAGCGATATGTCTCGTCTTCAGTGCATCCGGCAAGAACTATTCTCATGCATTCCATCTGACACGCGACCCTTGCGTTCTTTCACCTTTCCCAAGGTTCTCTCGATCGCACTGGGAGTTCCCCGGATTCTCAATGGATCTGGGAGTGGCGCACCCCCATTTCCCGTGGTAAAGGGCACGGATTCATCGGGTGACTTCTCCTCAACCACTTACTGGTGCCACGCTCCCCCTTCCGCATTCGAATTCCCGGTGCAAACTCAGCTGTATTTTGCGGGCGCTGCCCTCGGGAGGCGGTGTTTGTCTAATCTGGGCTGTCTGTCCTTTCTCACAGGGTGGTCGAGCACACAGAGAGGCTGCCATAGGAAGACGGGAGGCTGTGAAGTGGTCCTTCTCATAGACGCTGTGGTCTCACGTGGGCAGGAAACTTCCCTCTTCCAATCTCCAGGAAGGTTGGAAGCTACTCAACTTCTCTTGCTTCTGACATAGGATGAGGGAGGGTTCTAAGTGGCCCTTCTCATTAACGTCGTGCCTTACGCAGAAGCAGCCAATGTTCCTCTTCGATTCTCCAGAGGTTGGAAGCTCTTGCCATAGGAAGGCATAGGGAACAACTTTGATGTCGTTCATTGTCGTGCACGGGGGCATACTTCTTCGTCTCGTGCTCCTGTCACAGGAAGACAAAGATCGACAGCCAAGTGGTCTCATTGACGTCGTGCCTCACGTGGGCCGGCAGCAAACTTCCCCCTTCGATTCTTTCTCCAGAGCTTTGGAAGCTACTCTTCCTTCTCATTGCTCCCTGCTCCCCCGTTGCAAGGGGGGCGCCCGTGTCCACCCCCCGTGATCAACACGAAGGGGAGGGGGGAGAGACTCCCTCTCGTAGAGTCCACGAGCCCCTCCCTTGACCTTGGGGGCAGCGGACGACTGTCCGGGCACGAGCCCTCTACGGAGGGCTCCGAAGGAACAGCGGCACTCTGCCGCACTCGAACGGCCCTTGAGTGTCCTAACTGTAGAGTCGCGACGCACTTTCCTCCTCCCCCTTCGCCTAGTCGCCCTCTTCAGAAAGGGAAGGAAATGAGGAGAATTGGTAATTCGCTAAAGTTCGTCGACAATATTAATTCGTTAAAGTTGGTCTAGAGTTTGTATTCAACGTGTATGGTAAAAAGCGTGCATTTTTCGTCGACACTATTAATTCGCATGTTCGTCGAGAATTTTGTATTCAACGTGTAAACATGCATTTTTTCGAGAACGAATTGTTTAGTGCGGTTATTTTTTCAGCCTTTTACAGATTCTCACATAATTTCAACACGCGGCGAATGAATGGCCGTCGCGACGATATCGAGCTCAACGCTTGTTGAGACGGTGAGTGGGATCGGAATGATATCAGATGGCCCTCCTTCGCAATCCAATAGATAACGCCACCGCCTGTCACATGAACTCCAAGCGATAGACAGAAAAATAATCATGATATCTCGCCATATATGATTGATGCCAATTATGAGTTATATGAGTAGTGCGCTGATTGGATCTAATCGAGTGCTCCGACTGTGCGGCTTCGCATCATGATGAACCATTGTCCCTAAAGCCATCCGTTAGAAAAGAAGATTAGGTGCCTTTAGAACAGGGAATAGATATAAGAGACTGCCAAATAAAAATTAACTAAAAAGATATATGTCGCGCAGAACTCGCAATTTAGCTGGAGACTGTGGAAAAGAAAAAATTCTATTCAGCGGACTGCATACAAGTGTGCGCGATATATACCTTTTTAGTTCTCTTATATTTTTTCTCTTATATTTTCCATCTGTTCAGGTTAACATCAACCTGGAGGACTTTTCGGAAGCCTTCCTGACGTGCTCAACATGCCTCTGCGGCTTCGATGAGGTTTTTTATAGCCCGGGACCGGACGGGAATTTATAGCGTTCTGAAATCCGCGGCAATCTGTTCTCCGAGTTGATCGTTCTACACAAAAACCATTGCTTCCTCGCTAAAGTCGAAAACCCAACAATTCTTTCAGGATGAGCGGCGAGCCAAGCTGCTGCCGTGCTCGCACTCCGTCTGCCTCTCCTGCCTCAAGGAGCTCGCGGCCCTCCCTCAGGTTCGCCCGATTGTTTCAAACTCTCACCAGCCCGGAAGGGGACAGAGGGAGCAGGTGTGGTGGGAGCCTCCGGGGGTGATTACATTTCTCCCCCCGCCGTCTGTCATGCGCCAGTGTGTGCGTGCTCGTTAGCCACATGGCCTCATAACCTCGCGGGGCTAATGGCTTAGTGGGGAGCGCACGAAGCTGCTCTGATTGACCGCAGTTTCCGGCGACAGTTACTATCTCAATCGCGCTAGAAATAGCCTCGAACCCTAAGAATAGCTGTCAGAGCAGAAATCGCGCGCAGTTTTCTTCTGGTTACCATGGAGATCACTACCAACGCCGCTTGCGTCACATACGCGCATGATTTCCTGTCTCCCCGTTTCCCCAATAATTCCAATCGGGTAACCTTTCAGAATGCCGAGCGGGGCATGGTCCGCTGTCCGCTGTGCAGAGAAGACTGCGTGCTCCCGACGACAGGTACTGGGCCAGTTATGAGGACTCCTGTTGAACCCCGGTATTCAGGAGGCCCATCCGCTCTGCCGGCTTCCTTTCTGATCAACCAGCTGCGGGACGTTATGCGAAGGCAGCGACGCGACGTCGTACCATCGTGTGGGATACATCCACAGGTAATATTGAAGTTCCGTTAGCCGCCCAGACAGTTCGCCTTTAGCGAAACTAAGCACTTCGAAAATAAGCTTCAATTTGAAGAGAAAGATGTAGTGTCTCTGGTCTCTCCCATTCGCGTTATTGTTAGAGCAGTATATATGCTGGGAAAGAAAGTACATTCTTGCACAGATGGCGGGGTGATTGTGTGAATGGGGAATAGGAATGGTGCTCTTCTTGCAGGAGGGCCTCCTCTACTGCGAGAGCTGCGACCACGTATTCTGCCCCAGCTGCGATCAGATCAAGTAAGAAGCGTTAGAAAGATGGGGAAGGGAATAATGGCCGAGGGAAAGCCAGATGCAGAGAGTACACTAGTCATATTGAGCGAATTTTACCGAATGTTTGACCTTGAGACTGATCAACACGACGGTGTCCATTTTTCACAATCAGGCGAAAAAAAACATTCTGGCACTTAGTACCTGATATAACGACTATTTATTGGTTGGCACCACAGAACTTGTAAATCTTTCCGCGCGCATACTGTCGTTAGCGGTTCCTACCTGCGAACTGAATAACTGGAACACAGTGAGTTCGTTTGGGCATGCTTTTATAAACCGTGCCCAAGCGAACTCGATGCGCTCCAACTTTTTGGTTCACAGGTAGGAACCGCTAACGACAGTATGCGCGCGGAACGATTTACAAGTTCTGTGGTGCCAACCAATATCTTAAGGGCGACCAACGAATCCTCTGCATTCGGTTTTCCCCCGACAACAAGACGGTCTTAGGAAAAAGAACATAGGGATAGGGGCAATTACTCTCGGCTCACAATGAATGAATACTTCTTTATCGTTGCTTGTGGTCCGTGAGATAGGCCATGCCCTTGCTTCAGTCAGAGGGGAATTGGATCCAATCTTTCTAATGAGCCTCCGTGATTCCAGCAAGAAGTGCGTGCTGGAGCAGCACACGGTCATTGCGTTCTCGCTCGCACTCAAGAGGATGAGCGAGATTGCGCAGTTCCGAACGCAAGGTACGAGTAAGACAAATATCAAGCGTTTGCAACGCGGATTTACCTTAAAAGTAAATGATGAGGTGAAAAATTAGAAATGCGGTAGAAGTGAATGAATTGAGTTTTACAAAATACACTTCCAGGCCGACTAACTTCTCTGAAAGCCGCCACACACAACGTCAACCAAGAAATATCGCTGCTGGACCAGAACGTCGACAAGATCGTCGACCAGATCAACCAGACCTTCCAAGACGTATCGCACGTCGTGGAGTCGAGGCGGCGAGAGCTCATCGAGCACGTCCGCGTCAGAAGGGACGAGAAGAGAAAAGTTCTGAGAGACCAACTCGAGGCTATCGACGACGAGAAGAAGCAGTTGGAGAGGGTATGTCGTCTGTTATTGTACGATGAAAAACAAACGCATAATATATCGGTTCGTCCTGAGAGACAAACAAGGAAGGACACTATGAATCTCTGAGAGATTATGCTCAACCTCGTATTGCCAAGAACGGTGTTTAAACACTTACTGCGGTTAGCGAATGGTGATTTCTATATCTGCGCAACCGAAAGGATTCAAGAGCTGCCCTTTGGCACATCCATTGAATATGATCCCAAGACAAATCCCAGAAAACGACAACTATCAAGAGCTTGTGGTTCTGGAGATAATCGAAGAGGAATTTGTTGCGAGCGGACTCAAAATATACACCTCTCTGGTTCTTGGCAATATATGTAATAGGGAAACAATCAGAAATACGAAATTTTTCACCGGTAATAAGCTAGTGGTAGAAAAGTAGTAGATGCAGAAGAAGAAGCAAAATATCCAGAAGTTGTAGAGGCTGTTGGTATTGAATATCAAGCTGGTCTATCTTATTTTGAGCAATCGGAGAGGGTCAGTCCTTCTTTTTTCATGGCCAAGCTACGTAAGCGCGGGATGCTTTTATTGGTGTGTGTGCCAAACAGAACGAGGGACGAGGGACGGCCCGCTCAATCCTCCCCATCGACCTCTTCAGGAACTGGAGACGGGCCAGCTCGCTGTCCGCGAGGCAGCACGTCGCGTCGGAAGGGCAAGCGGATCGGATGCAAGGTAATGTGCAGAACCCGCGGGGTGACAAAATACATACTTTCATATAACCTCCTTTTTTGCGTGTGCAAAACGTCGCCTGCCTGTAAACACACACTCCATGCACGCATT
>JACMIG010000743.1:0-10672 GCA_014805385.1 Levipalatum texanum
GGGAGGGGGGAAGGGAGGGAGGGGGTGGGGACTAACCTGGGTCCTGCTGAACTGATTCTGTCCGAGGAAGCACGCACACTGACAGCATCTGCAAAAATCCCGAGTTGCCTCGCCCGACTCAACTTCTTGATCAGCGCTGAACGTGGTCCTGTGCAAAATCCCCTTTCAAATCATGAAGAGAAATGACTACTGTACTACTGTCATGAGCAATACGTAATAGTCATCAGATAAAGGTTGTTCGGGGAAGGAAAACATAAATTCCCTTGAGAAAAGCAAAAAAAAATAAAAATGATGACTGAAACGGATGATATGGTCGAGATGAATGGAGGGGAGTGCCCATGGGCGAGCGAAGCTCTCTTTATCTTCCTCCCAGGACAATACAAATGTTTCCAGTCCATCTGAACAAACTGCGGACGAGCCCAGAATGGAAGAGGGCAGTTGTTATGGAGAATGAAGAGGAAGGGCGGGGGACGGAATATATTTAAAAGAAAGACTCGCCTCCCTCCGTGGCCCAGTCCTTCTTCGGATGAATCCTGCCAGGAGTCGACCTCGTAGGTGCATGGCCACTGCAGAAATGGAAGTGGCCAAATACACACGATAGATAGAGATGCTGAAGAGATTAATCTCGGTATCCCGTAGTATTTGGGGGGAATCACGTAGATCGAAGGGGAGGTGCAGAAAGAGGAAGAGGAAAGGCCCAATGGGATAGACACAACATCATACATTCACATACAGAGCAATCTTGCACATTCGGCAACCATTTCCGTGACAATCAGAAACGCTTGAACAAATGATCGATGGAAAAATATACATTAGCAATTTAACAGATTTGAGTGGAAATTTTTTGTCTGAAATTTGAATAATGTCGATGATTCCCGTCGGTGTCTGTTTCCTCCACATTTCACGTCTCAGTCTCCTTGGGAGGAGGCAGCGTCTCCCGTCTTCTCCAATCATCGACCATGGCTCCAACATGTACTGGTTCCCCGTCCCTCCACTCATCTCCCCTCCCCTCAGCCCATCGCAAGATGACGTTGCTCCGTAAGATGTTCTCCGGCTACACGAAGAGTCCAAGCCAGAAGACGCAGAAGGAGGCGAGGCCGTCCTCCTCCAACGAGACCCTCAACGCGGTCAGTCCTCCTCTTCCCCCTCTCCATCCACCTCCCCCTCCCTCCAGGTGTCGCCCCATCACTTCCAACAGACGCGTCCACTGCCCGAGCCCACGACGCCGCCGGTCTCTCCCTCGCCCTCCTCCCCCGGAGAGGCCGCCGTCACCCCCATCAGAGAACGTTCGCTCCCCCCCCTCCCCCTCTATACTTTCATTCCCCCCATTCCAGCCATGCCCAAGTCCGGGTCTGGAGGGAAAGTGAGAAAGAAGATGTCAGTGTCCCGCAACAAGAGAAGTGTGTTCGAGGCCGAAGAAGCCGATGAGGAAAGGATCAAGGGAAACAACCGAGGAGAAGACGTTCCTCGAGACTGACGACGGCAAGATTATTATGACCAATAACGGCAAGGAGTGAGGGGAGAAGAGGGAAGGGATGGACGGGGACAATGCAGAATCGCCGATGCCAAGACAATGGCGAAGGATGATGAGGAGGAATTCGAGAATGCCGGATTTGCTCCCGCACAGTCAAAGATAAAGAACAAGGAACTGCATTGGAAGAAGGAAGACAAGACCATGGACGAGGTCGATGACAACAAGGGATCCAAAGTGATTAGGAAGGCAAGTTGACACCCCCTTATTTCCCCATCTATGAACCTTCCAGAAGAAGAGGAGGGACAAGGAAGGAACGAAGGAGGACAAGAGGGAAGATAATAAGGATGAGAAGAAGGGAGAGAAGAAAGAGGAGAAGAAGACCGAGAAGAAGGAGGGGACGAAGGAAGAGGCCGGAGTATACAGAAAGGGGATTAAGGTGGGGACGATTCTCCATTGCAGAGATCGACTGACGCCGTCGATCGAAAGATTGAAGAGGAACTGAACAACATGCCCGATATCGATGTCAATCTGCCCTTTGCCCGTCCCTCCTCCTCCCTCTCCACCTCCCCTCCCCTCTCCTCTTCTCTCCCTGACATGGTGATAGATATCTGCCGTTGCAGCAGAACACACCCGATTTCCTCACTACGATCCGCCTCCTCGAGATTCTGAAGCGCAACAATTTCCTCGAGAGCGCCCTCGTCCCTTCCCAATCCACTGAGCTTCGCGTCTTCTTCGAGGAAGGAATGAAGAATCCAACCGCCAGAGTTCCCCCTCCCTCTCCCTCCCTCCACTCTCTCTTAGATCATGTTCCTGCTGTCCAAGGCCATGGACTTCGTCCTCGACGTCATTCTCTTCCGAGGGGAGGACCTGGACACCTTCATCGACGGCAACCTCAAGACCCTCATCCTGAATCGTCCGAAGGCGAAGCCCCTCCTCCTCGATGCCATCCTCGCCCGTCCCGAGTTCCTTCCACAGTCGTGGGGAGGGAAGACTGTCGTCCTCAACGTATCCCTCCTCCCTCCTCCACTCTTCCCTCTCCCTGCAGGCACTGCTGAACGATTCCTCCTCCTCCACGGACACGTCATCAGGAACGACGTCGGCCTCTTCCTCCCCATCCTCCCCCGCCGCCTTCACTCCACCTCCCCCTCCTCCCTTCTTCTCTCCTCCACCTCCTTCTTCCCAGCCCTCGAAGCCTCCCTCCAACTCGTCGTCGTGCTACCTTGCCCTTCCGTAGATCTCCCTCCACTATTCAACGGAGGCTCTCAATCCTTTCCATTGATATCTCTCTTTGGGCCCTTTCGTCTTTTGACTCCGCCCTCTGCGAAAATAAAAGTTCTTGGTCTAAATGTTTATTCGGAAATGGAAATTCAACTTTCGATGGTGGCATGAACATCACTTTCCATACCAGTTTGAAGCGCGCACATCACATTGTTTTTGTTGGAGGCACATGATGACAGTTCTCTGCTCTGCGAACAATATGTCGAGAACTAAACGACGGAATATTTTTCGTGTTATCTATCAGAAATTTTTCAACGAGAGGAGAAGGATAGAGTGACTTTATCCGATTGAGGCTAAGGTGAAGAGAACGAGGAGTCGAGGGACGGGAGAGGAGGAGGGAGGGAGATGACTCCGCCCGACGGAGCACTTCTAAACTCGACTCTCCCTTGATCGAACCCCTCCACTCACGATATCCTTCCTCGAACAGCTTCTTCGTGATGGCGGTTTCACTCGAGTTATCCCTCTGATGGAGACTGGAAGAGGAGGATCTTGTGGCGGCGACCTTGCCGACGCCCTTAAGCAGACTTCCAAAGTATTCAACGGGTACCTCGAATAGCATCGGGTTGAGGAGGCCATGGCGAGCGTCCTTTTATACTGGTTGAAGTGGATT
Organism: Levipalatum texanum; assembly: GCA_014805385.1. Lineage (NCBI taxonomy): Eukaryota > Metazoa > Nematoda > Chromadorea > Rhabditida > Diplogasteridae > Levipalatum > Levipalatum texanum. Next base: position 3,363 of record JACMIG010000743.1, read on the forward strand.
CGGAACTGAGGACAGAGACCGTACGGGACTGCTAATCGGTTGCCGTCTCAGGGGATAAGCCTCGTTTCCTCATTCGCCCCCTCGATCGTCCACTCTGACCACAGGCAGCGGTCCTCTCTATCTTATTACCATAAAACGGAAATGGAATCATAGACAGGAAGTCATTTATGAGGAGGGAAATGCATCAAGGATCACAGCAGAGAAGATATCAATTGGAGAATAAACGAAGCCTTGGCGATGGATCACGTTTTTTCCTGTACTTTCTTGCAATCAGCGGTGATAAGTGGCTGGGGACTGGGGGAAGAGGGAGGGGCATCGTTGATGGAGAGGAGGGAGAGTTGGCGGGAGAGGGGAAGGGGGGAATCGGACTCTTTCGGAGCCACGGGGAAGAGGACAGGGGCTGTGTCTGCACGACGCAGTCTCACTGCAATGGAGTTGTTGTTGGGGGAGGGGGAGGGGGGAGGGAAGGGATGGACGGGGGTGACTGACTGGCTCCACTGCTGAGTGCCAGCTGCCTCTTGGCCGTCCTCTGCCATCCGGCCTCCTTGGAGAGGCAGGTGGAGGAGATGCTGGAGACGAGTTTGGAGGTCTTCTCGACGATCTTGGAGGAGAAGTAGTCCGTGGGCACCTCGAAGAGCATCTGTCGACTGGCCAATCTGAGGGGGGGAAGGGAATCGTGTGAAGCGTCGAGAGATTATGGGAGAGACGCCATTTCATTAGAGGGGGAAGGGGGGATAGAAGACAACTTATGGGGTATAAGCTATCCTCTCTGCCCGATCTACGTATCTACACAACCAAAGGGAAACTCGCACTGGTCAGGGCATAAGCGAACGGTGACTTTATTCAACGAGAAGTAACATGAATGAAAGGATGATGAGGGACTCGTAGGAGGAGATCTGCCACCCGAGGGCACTCGGCCATTCAATCACGTTTCCGTTTCACTGACTTATCAAGAATCACCTTTCCTAGAAACGTGAAAAGGAGGTAGAGGGCAATAATGATCAAAAGACACAAAGAAACAGAAATGAAGGCGATGACGTCAAAGGCGTGTCTCTGGGCGAAGGAGTGGAAGGCGCCCTCGAGGATGGAGAATTGGGCAATGTCCCCGTGGGAGGAGGCCAAGGCCACGGCCTCCAGGAGAACCCTCGTAGAAGTGTCCGGATTGGCCCTCAGAACTGCCCCCAGTCTACGGGCACGCTCTCCATAACTGGAGTCTATGGTTGGAGGGGCAGGAGGTGGGAGGGGCACCTCGTGTTGTTGAGTATTCTCCCCAGTGCCTCCGTCACTCCCTCCACTCCCAGTCGAGTCTTCTCCAGTGTTATTCCCGTACCCAACTTCTCGGCTCTCCGTGCATTGTGGAACTGATCGGCGAATAGGGGAATGCAGAGGAGGGGGACTCCTTCAAGAGAGTGGAGGGGCCGAGGGAACTCTTCCAACCTGCCACCGATGCCTCCGTGAAGGAATTCATTCCCATGTGTGATATGAATGCGGAGATCTTGCCCGAGTCTGAGTGGCGGGGCGTTATCAAAATGCAGAAATGGCCATACAGAGGAGATCTGTCTGGGGGAGCCAGTCGACGTTGTGGATGTTGTCCTCCGCGAATTTCGTCTTTCCTCCGTCTAGCTTCCATAGGAAAGTGTACTCCGGGTAAGCCTATAAATAATACCGTTGAATAGTCCTAATGGATACACGCGCTTTGAATGCTTGTCTGAAGATATTGACGAGTTTGGGAGTGATGTTTTCAGAAGGAACTTGCGTTCCGAAGGAGAAGATAACTGTTCCTCTCTTCGCTTTCGAAAGGATTCCCTCGTAGAACTGAAGAGTCGTAGATAAGAAGATGGCAGACTGATCCCTCTGACCTCGTTGAGTGGCTTGGGGGCCGTCATTCCAAGTCCTCCGATGAATTTGACCTTGGAGGAAATGGGACGAGGCTCGTCGAGGAGGGGATGGGCATTGATGAGGTCGAAGGATGTCTCACGGGCGAGGAGACGGACATCGGGGAAGGAAGGACCGAAACGGGCACGGAAGAGACTGTTCTGGAAGGGGATGAGAGGGGAAGGACGGAGACTTCTCCCACTGCACTCTCTGCCCTGCGGTCGAGTCTCCAGTGGTCGACGAAGGAACGGAGAGTGGAGAGGAGACGAGTGGAGAAGGAGGAGATGTCGGTGTGGGGACGAGAGTCGAGGGGCACTGCAGGGGATGAAAGGGGAGGGGGGGGGGACTACTCACTGTTCTCGTAGAGCGGCAACTCGGGGTATCCTCCAATCATGGACTGGAACTGGAAGAGGCCCATGGTGGAGTAGGAGAGGACGGGGGAGATGGAGAAGGCGTGGAGGAGGCCGAAGCCACAGAAGTCGTAGCCAGTGGAGAGGGCGACATCGAAGGAGGAGGAGAGGAGATCACGCACGGACACAGAGTTGAGCACGTCTCAAATAAAGCGGAATTCGAAGATCAGCGAGTGTTGAATACGATTGAAATAGAAACTAACGAGCACACATCATCTGGCTGACGTCGACGTGGGTGAGGAAGAGACTGTGGAAGGGGTCGAGGGGGGTCGTGTCCTGCAGTCTCCCCTTCATCTTCTCTCTTCCTCTCACCTCGACTAACCAAGAAAGGATCCGCGAGATGGGCGGCCTTTTCGTTCCACGGACTCTTCCCCGATGGAAAGTCAACGACGATGACTCTGCTTGCATTGTGTTTGCCCGTGTCTTTGATTACGTGGTTCATTTGAGCCATAACAACATCCTGAAAGAGGAATAGAAGATGGGGGGAGGAAGGGACTGACCACCGAGTGTCCATGTGCAGTGAGGGTATTGACGAGGGCGGAGAGGGTGGCGACGTGGCTCTTGGCCACGACCGCGGAGTAGATTAACACCTTTAGGGACGACGACCCGTGGAGGCAGAGAAGGAGGAGGGCGAGGATAGTCCGAGAGGGGGCCATGGCTGAAGCAGAGTGGACTCGGGGCTATCGGAGGGTTCACATGGGAAGAGAGGGAGAGGCCCCAATTGTTGTGCACTTATTGATAAGATAAAGGAGGAAAGAGCGCAGTGGCTGGCCATCTTCCATTATCACATCATAACAAAGTGTTTTGTGTCCGAGACTGTGCCGTGTTCTCTTCTTGTGCTCTGCCTATCGTGATTCTTTATAGATGACTCATTTGCACTTCTCAGAACTGTCGTCTCCTTCCATTTATTCTTTTCGTGCCCACGATACAAATGAGAGGTGTCCATTGGAGAGTCTCGGAACCTTCCGAGGGAAGAGAAGAGAGACGAGGGCCTGATCATATTTGAACTCTCAACCATCCAACCATTCGATAACGAGGCATCTTGAAGAGGACAGCTGCATTGTAGGGAATGGCCTGAGTGGTGAATGTGAAGAGGAGGACGAGGCGGAGGGAAGCGAAGGTGTGGGGGGAGAGGCCGTCGATGCTCCAGTTGGAGAGGACCACGAGGGAAGCCATCGGAAGGAGAGTTATGAAAACTGCCACAAGACCCTGCAGGACTCTTCCAGTTGTCGTGGACTAGCCAACCTGGGCGAGGGTCGCGTTCACGGCACGAGTCAACGCGACCTGCGTCGATGTCTTGATGTTGGCCTGATGGAAGACTCGCCTACCCTCTGGTTAGAGAAAGTGTCTACCTTCGTTTTCTTCTTATTCATCACATTGGCACAGTGAATACTCGCAAATGTTATTCCTGGTGCGAGGGTTCCCGCAGCGAAGAACATTATGTACATTTCTACAATCGATAGATAGCCTTCTTGCATAGATGTTACCGTATTTGAAGGGAAACGACTCATCCGGACCAGCAAAGTACACAACAGAAGGAATCAGCTTCGCGATGTCCGTGTACTTAGCCTCTTGGGTCTCCGAATTCCGTCCGAAGACAATGAAGCCAAGGACGTTGACGAAGAGGAGGACGAAAATGAGGATGTTCCCGATTCTAACGACTCTGAGAGGGGAAGGAGATATGGAGGGGGGAGAGATCGTCCTACAGTTTGGACATTTTGATGAGACTGGCCCTGTCGATGAGTTCCTGCTGAAGACGAAGGAGCAGTGACATGAACAACAAGTTGTTGGTCATGATCATGGCCACTTCGATTATCTGGAAGGGGCGATGGAGGGGGGGGGAGACTCCTTCTCACCATGCAGACATCGGGGGGAACAACTGAGAATCGACAGAGGAGACCCGTACAGGCGATGCCTGGGAAGGGCTGGAGGGGGTAGAGGGTGAAGAGAAGACACAGCCACGCATCGTGCACCCAGATCGAACCCTCAACCACCCCCCTCATTTCTTTCGTCTCAAGGGAAGGGAAGTACGTTGTGAAGCAGTGTCAGTGTTCGAACCACAGGCAGAAGATTCTTAGAGTTGGTGAAAATGACGTAGAAAAAGGCTGGATGCATAAGGAACACAGCGAAGATTCCGTACGCGTGCAAGATCCTGCATCAATGACCTCATTCTTGCAAGCAGATAAATGCTTGCCATGAAATCGTCTGGACATACGGCAGGTCGATGCTCAGACCATGTGGGAGTTCAGAAGTGGAGTTATTCATCAAATGATTAGTAGAGATATCCAAGGGATACCGATGGAATAGCAGCATGGAAGCACAGACTGGGCAGCTCCATTTCACACCTGCCTATCATGAGAGACCACGAGCCAATTACTGGAGAATGAATCCGACTGGCGGTAACACATTGATCTCATGACGGAATACTGTCATTCTCACTAATAATGCAGCTGGCAATGAGTTTCGCATTATAGCAGCGCATTAGTTCGTGGGAACTGTACGAATCCTTGAGTGCACGGATAGAATAAATACCACACCTTTCCGCAGAATAGCAGGTGAAATTCTTCTGCGCAAATGATCTCCAAGAATGGCTCTAATTGTAAGAACATTGACCATGCATCTAATTTATGCCCTTGTATGCCTCTCAACGAGTTGTTGTGAATTGTGCAGGGTGTTTATTGCCAAGAACCAGAGAGGTGTATATTTTGAGTCCGCTCGCAACAAATTCCGCTTCGTTTATCTCCAGAACCACGAGTTCATGAAAGTTGCCGTTTTCAGGGATGTCTTAGGACCATATTCAACGGTTGTGCCAAATTGCAGCTCTTGAATCCTTTCGGTTGCGTAGATATAGAAATCAGCATTCGCTAACCGCAGTAACTATTTAAACACCTCTCTGGTTCTTGACAATATCCATCTCCAGACACTTCTTTTCTTTCCACCATAAAACATCACGAAAAATGAACCCGATTTCTCGATCGTAATCGTTTTATTGAAATGTGCCCCACAATCTTCATCTATTTATACAAACATTTGCAATGGATCAGACCATGTCCTTGATTTCTATTCTGCTTTGGCTTTGCCTCTGGAGATTCGTAGGAGGCCGGAAAGGCCCTTCCCTGCCTTGACGACGACGACGAGGGCGAGGACGAAGAGGAGAAGGGAAGATGCAGCCAAGAAGATGGCGACGTCCCAGCCAAGAGACACCAGGTACGAGTATTCTACTCCCACCGGAGTGTAGTGGAGGTGGAGGGACTGCGAGGGATAGAGGAGGGAGGGAGGAGGAGGGGAGTACCGGGAACTTGGCCGCGAACTCGACTGCCTCTATGAAGATGCGAGTGGAGTCATCGGGGCACTGCGCCAGCATCTCCGCCAACTCCGCTGCTCGAGTACGGAATCTACAGGAATCACCTTGGACCCGATTCCTGCCCTCTGACTACTTTTTCTCGTAGAGCACCCGATGGAGGGCAGCGGTGAGGGAGTCGACGGTGATCGCCGTCTTGGCCACCACCACGCCCAGGCCAAGCTTTTCTGCTCGACGGCCATTGTGCTACAGAAGGGAGAAGTTGAGAGTGGATGGAGGTCACCTACAATCTGATCAGCGAACAGAGGAATAGCGAGGACGGGGACTCCCGCGAACGAGGCCTCCGTGAAGGAGTTGAGGCCCATGTGCGAGATGAAGGCAACCACTCGACCGTCGTCTGAGGGAAGGTTGGAGAGGAGGAGAAGGGACACTCACAGAGGAGATCCGTCTGTGGCAGCCAATCCACGTTGAAGACGTTGCTTGCATTCATGTTCAAGTGGCCGTCCAACTTCCAAAGGAATGTGAATTCAGGGAAACGCTGAAGAGGGGCAATAGGAGGCATTGGAGGGGAACAAGACCTTGAAGGCCTCAGCAAAAGTGTGAATGAGATGAAGAGGGATGTTGGAGGCGGGGACTTGAGTGCCGAACGAGAAGAGAACTGTTCCCTTCTTGGAAATGTCGAGGATGTTATCGAAATCCTGAAATATATCGGGTATAGAATGGACACATGCCATCAGCCATCTTGGCAAATGGAAAGTGACACGAGTTAGTGCGTAGTTGCGTGTGTTATTTACCTTGTCTACCCTCTTGGGAGGGGGAAGTCCGACTCCGCCGATGTATCTCAGTCGATGGCTGATCGGACGAGGCTCCTCCAGCAACTGATTCGAATTCGTGAAGTCTATCGAATTGTTCTGCACGATCTTATCCATGTCAGGGAAGTCGGATCCGAACTTTGCACGGAACTTCTCTGTCTGCAATGGAGGATTCGAAGTTGCTTATTACTTACATTTCATAAGGCACGTCTGTCCGTCCGTCCGTCTGTCCGGTGTCCGCAACACTCAGTTTGCGATTCGTATAGGATTTCTCAATTTTGACCGTTCAGCTTCGGACCTTGACCCATACCCACTATATCGACCACGCTGAATTCATTCCGACTATTGCCGTAATCTAATTTCGTTACAGTAATTCTCAAATTCCGTTCGGGACCACTTTCCAGGTACCAAATAAACAAAAGCGCCCAAATATGGCCAAATTTGATACCAATCGGCTTGAAATAATGAGGCAAGCAATAATAACGTATAATAAAAATATTTTAACATGTTATAACGTGTTTTTATTGCTAAAAATGCGGGAAAATGCTCATTTTGTGTTATTTTACTCAAATATTGCCATATTTGGTACCAATCGAGTCGGAATGATGTGGCAAGAAATAATAACGTATAATAAAAATATTTTAACATGTTAGAACGTGTTTTTATTGCTAAAAATGCGGGAAAATGCTCATTTTGTGTTATTTTACTCAAATATTGCCATATTTGGTATCAATCGGCTGGAAATGATGCGGCAAGAATTATTAAAGCAATTTTAACGTGTTTTGACGTGTTTCAAAGTGTATTTTCGCGCCCAAACGCCGTATTTCACCGAATATTCACTAAATTTCACCAATATGGTCGATTTCGGTACCAATCGACTCGAAATGATGTCGCAATAATTATGCAAACAAT
>JACMIG010000743.1:10772-27064 GCA_014805385.1 Levipalatum texanum
CTGATCTTAACAAAAATTTAGAAATTCCTCTTTTTGCAAAAAATATCGCTCAAAAATCGCTCTCGACGGCGCCGCAACGCGACCCCTACTGTACGTAGCGGGCGTAGCCCGTTAGTTAAAACAACTTCTTCCAACCATTTCCATCGTGAATTTCTTGTGCATCAAATGGTCCTTGATGGCCCGGATGGTTTCAGAGACTCGAATGATGAATCGAGATCGGTCGCCGACGGGGTTGGTGTCGATGATCTCTGTTGAAGGGAGTGATACAGTAGGAGAGAGGACAGACTGTTCTCGTAGATTGGGAGCTCGGGGATTCCTCCGTGCCAGAATGTCATCTTCATGGCAGGAGTGGCAGCGAAGGAGAGGACGGGACGAATCTGAGAGGGGCCCTTCTTACCCTCTTCCCTCCCCCTCACCCCATATCGATGGACGAGGCCGAAGGGGCAGAAGTCGTAGGCAGGCACGAGGGCTGCGTCGAAGCGAGTCGAGTTCAGGAGGGCCTCCACTTCCGGGCTCGCTAGTACCACTCAAAAACACTTTTATTTTTTCCTTCCTCGGTCCCTCTCGACATGCTCCTCATGTCAGAAATGATGTGCCCCAACCCGTGACCGGAACAGACGGAAGAGAAGAGTGTCTGATCTCGCCCCCATTGGTCTCAGTTCCATCCTTTGGTCGGCGAAAGCAATATCCAAATGAAGTTGCCCAATGTGTGACCGCCTTGCGTAGACGCACTTCCGGTTCTCATCTCAGTATCAGACACCACCCCCATGATAAATTCGGCTTATACACAAGTTCCCGTCTAAGTGGGCGTGGAAGGTAGACTTACAGTCGCAGAGTTCGTCGCAGACTTCTCCGAAGAGAGTGAATGGACGAGCGAACGGATTCCATTCGTAGGTGTCGATGAAGGGGTTGACGAGATGCTGAGTGGCCCCTGGAGGAGAGAGTGGAGGGAGTGCCCAGTCCCCTTCCCCCACCTGCATTCCACGGACTGACACCGGGGAAGCCGACGGAGACGATGCGACTCGCCTTGCTCTTCCCACTCGAATGAACCTCCGAGTTCAGACGGGCGATTATCAGATCCTGGAAGGGGAGAATCCATGGAAGGATGGAGGGAGACTACCACAGTGTGACCACGATCGACCAGTTTGTTGATGAGGGCATCGTTGAACTGGAGGTGACTCTTGCCGATGAGGTTGAGGTACACAAGGATGTGGAGGGAGAAGACTCCGGGGAGAAGGAGACAGAGCAGGAGGAGGGGACGCATCTGGAATGAACACTTGACCATGACTTCGCGGCTACCGGCCAATGGACTCGCCGGTAGCCGCGAAGTGATGGACAATGAGTGAGGGGATCATTCCCACTCAATTGATACGAGGTCGAGATGACGACCGATGACAGAGGAAAGAAACAACGATTTGATACCACGAGGAGACCGATGATTATGACCTCCCGGCCCACTTTCTGTGTTGAGATGTCATGATTTATATGGACGAGTGTGATTGTCCATCTAATGTAGTGTATGATCACTGACCACTCGTCCTCGTCTCCCCCTTCCCTCCCTTCTGTTCCCTGCCCTCACGGCGCATCGGCGACTACCACCACAACTTCCCCCCTACATCCCCATGCACTGCACATGAATCTTCCAATCTTCATCACTCACAGAATACGATAATTCGGGAGACGAAATACACACGATAATGGCACCCGTTCACTGGGAGGAAATGGATCGTTCACTCTTTCTTCACTTTCGTGGACGACCTCTTGGAGTGGCAGAGGGAGAGGAGGCGGAGGGAGATGAAGGCACCAAGGAGGAGGAGGGAGTAGAAGAAGAGGACGACGTCGTAGCCGTAGTGTGACCAGAAGGGGAAGTCCCCTCCAGGCAGGTATGTTATCTTGTCCAGGTCCTGAGACTGTCTCTGTCTTCCCTGCTCTCGGTGTGTGATACCTTGAACTTGGCAGCAAACTCGATGGCCTCAATGAATGTCCTCTGTGGAGTGTCGGGGTTGGCATCGAGCATGGCAGCCAATTCACGAGCCTTCTCTCCGTATCTACAATGACCCATTGGAGGAAATGGAGAGAGACACGTGATGCCATCTATTCCTGTATTCTCGTGCTTATTGGAACCCGAGAAGAGTCGTAAAAGTTGGCGAGTACTTGGTAAATGACTCGGACCTTGGATCTTTGAGTAGTTGACCCATGGCGTCAAGCATCGACTCGTCAGTGACGTTGTACTTGGAGACGACGACCCCCGTTCCGAGCCGGCGGACACAGGCTCCTGGGAAGGGTCCTTCCTCCCTTCTCCTCTCCTTCCCCCACCATTGTGTATCTGGTCGGCGAAGAGGGGAATGGCAAGGATGGGGACTCCAGAGAAGGAGGCCTCCACGAAGGAGTTGAGGCCGACGTGAGAGACGAAGGCGACGACTCGGGGGTGTTCTGAGGGAGGAGTGGGGGAGGGAAGGGAGGAACTCACGGAGGAGGTCGTTCTGTGGAAGCCAGTCCACTCGATGCAGATTGGAAGGGGCGGAGGGGGGCAGGGGAAGGTTGTACTTGAAGATGAACTCGTGGTCGGGGAAGTGGCAGACGGAATGGAGGAAGGCGTGGAGGACATGAGGGGGAATGTTCTCTGCTGGCACCTGAGAGGGGGTCGAGGTGTTCCTTCTTTGGTGTGAATAACCTGTGATCCGAATGAGATGATAACGACTCCTCTCTTGGCGCGGGCGAGGAGGTCGAGGTAGAACTGAATGGTTCGTTGCTCTTCCTTCCTTTATCACCACTCACTTTGTCTGTGATATTTTTCCCTCGTCTGAATCCGATGCCTCCTATCATTTTGATACGCGACGAAGTGATTCGTGGCTGCTCCAGTAGAACATTCGCATTGGCCAGTTCGAAGAACGATCGTTTATACAGGCTCTCCACACTGGGAAAGTCGGATCCATAATATTTGCGGACTATCGCATCCTGAAAGATATTCCATTCCAAGAAGACAGGGAATATTTTGCCGTTCTCTCGAAGGCTCCCCCCTCCTCGACGATCTTCCTGTAATGGATCCGAATGAAGTTGATCATACGATCATAGAAGCTGTGGCTGTCGAAGTTGGCCTTGCCGTGGAGGGTGTCAGTCTGGTAGACGGGAAGGGAAGGAATGCCGGATGCAGACTCAATCCACGCTTGTTCCCTTCCAGGATGGGAGTGGGTACCTCCTCGAAGTGGGACATGGGAAGAGAGGAGAAGGCGACGACCCTGTCGATGCCGTGCCTGTGGGCGAGGGCGAAGGGACATCCGTCGTAGCTGCTCACCTGCCATCCGCCCCCTCATGGAGAGAAGGGGAGAACAGACCAGGGCCAAGTCGTATTTCGTCGTACTCAGTTGCTTCTTGATCTCCTCGTCCTGCAGGACAACTGCAATGAGGATAAATGTATTTACAGAATCTTCCAGGTTCGAGGAACCGATGTGTTGACATTTGATATTCGATAGGCCACGCCAATCCGGGGGGATATTGCAATTTGGTGAAGTGCGACACGCGTGACCGCGTAGAACAGCGACTGATTTCGTTATTTGCCTCCCGATGGAAGAAACGACGCCCCCATGGAGGAAAACCAACGAATGGACCGAGGGCCTGGCCATAATAATTCACCCACAGTCTTTGACTCACGAGGGCAGAAGTCCTCTGCAATGAGATTGAAGTCATCGAGAGAAGTGGAGACGAGGTTGACCTCGGATGGCTGGGGGGCGAAGGGATCTGCAAGGAGGGAGGGCCCCCTCCCTCCTCTCCTTCCCTCCCTCACCGATCATGTGTTTCTTTCTGTTCCACGGTGACTTGCCATCGAAAGCGATGGGGAAGACCTCAATCACTCCTTCCATTGGAAATGGACTCCATTTCCTCTCGTCTCTGACAGTTCATCCACTCACTCGACTGGCATCGTGGCTCCCATTCGAGGGAACGGCCGAGTTCATTCGAACGAGGACGAAGTCCTCAACGGCCCCGTTCTTCCCCTCCCGGCACTCGTTATTTCCGGTTGCTTCCCTGTCATCTTCCACCAGCAGAGATCTCTCACAGGGAATGATCTCTGCTGGGGACAATTATCACTTTCAGTTATTCAGAACAAAAACAGTCATTATCCCCCCTTTTCGCTCACGTCAGCAAACAGCGAATACAATAAAGATCTCATATCCACTGCACGAGGATCGAGCGGAAGTGCAGAGGGGAGGATATACATGTTATCTCTTGGAGAGTAAAGGGCAACTGACGACTGTGTGTCCTCTCTCCGTCAGTTTAGTGATGAGGGAGGAGCCGAAGTCGAGGTGGCTCCTGGCGACGAGGAGGAGATACACGAGGATGTGGAGGGCATGGGCAGAGGTGAGGATGGAGGAGAGGAAGACGAGTCGGAGGACGCCCATGACCAACCGGCCTATGGTTCTATTAGGAACCTTATCAATGCCCTCGAGGATGTACTCTGGGAGGCTGCTTTAGTCGACTCTTATCGACGGGAGAGAACAAGATTACCCTCTGCTTGTTTGTCATCGCTCTGTTCAATATCACGTTCCGTACGGGAGTCCTTGTTTACTACTCTTCCATGCGTGGAGTAATAACAACGACAGGCCGGCCCTCCCTGTCCTTCTCCTCCCATTTCACTTGTGACGTGGCATCATTTATATGTACAGCACACAAATGAAAGGTGTGATAACTGCGTTGTGATATGCCGTCGACAACGGAGGACTGTTTACTCTTGCGAGAGATCGAAGGGGGCCGATTGGGGGGAGTGGAGGATGGCCTAGACCGCCCTCGTCTCTCTTTTCATCATCTCCGCCATCATCTCAGGAGTGACGAAAAGGCCGGGCTGAAGGGGTTGATTCATTGTCTGACCAACGGGACCAAAACGAGGGCGCAAATATCTTTTTTCAATTCCTTGTGCCTATGACGCTCTTGGACACACGAAACACACGCGGTAATTTCCGTTTTGCGGAGCACAATTGGCTGTGAAAGGGGAGTCGAGGAGGGGAGGAAGAGACTTACTCTGTTTCCGTTCATCATGAAGTGGTGGCAGTTCATGGGGGAGAAGAAGCAGTTCCTGTCGTAGATGGAGACGAGGCGGGAGTCCCACGTGTGAGTCGAACGACGGACGGGAAGAGCCTTCTGACCCCTGAATGGAGATCTCCTTTCCTCACCTGCCACACGACGTCGAGTGAAGAACAGGACAGAAACGTCCCAAACGAACCCTTGATCGTTGCTGGGCGCGCACATGCGATAGACGCCTCCCTCCACGCAGTTCACTGACAGAAGAACGACCAGAGCAACGGAGAGAAGGACGGCCATCGAATGCATCCCCGACGATCCTTAAAACCATTTTCATTCACTATTGATCTTGTATATTCAGCGATAAATAATTCACATGGAGACATTCTGAGAAAACAAGAGAAGTGAAATTGGTATGAAGAACAAGCAATACGGTATTTAGTGGAGGCGAGGCATCATGCAAGGTGAGAAAAGTCACGTCTATCAGATGCATGATGCCATAAATAACAAAGTCCACCATTTGGATGTGTGGTCAGAGGAATGAGGACTGCAGAGGAGAAGCGAGGGAATGAGGAGAAGGAGGACTGCGGCCTCTTTCATACCAATCGTCCACCTCGACCACGCCCACTTCCCCTCCCCCTACCTCGTAGCCAGATACGGAAAGTATCACTGAGTCCCCAGGGGAGACCGATTGGGCCTGTGCTGGGAGAGGTTCCTCCACGTTCTGTCTAATTTCGGTCTATAAAGCATGTTCGCTCTTGATAAAAGCAGCATGCTTTATAGACCGAAAAGCAGTCCTTGAGGGGGCGGGGGAGGTCTCTTCTGAAGCTCGAAATGAGATGAAGATGAGATGAAGTGTCCCTGAACTGCGTAGGAGACAACAAAAGAAGAACAGGGGAGACCCGCTGAGTGAACATTTCATTTGCATTGCAGACCCATTTCACTCTCTTACTGTATACTTCCAAGATCCCCTCGCAATAACAACGATGTTCACCTCCACGAATGTGGCCCATTCGAAGATCAGGGTTGTGCCCTCTTCGTTGTCTGTCTTCTGACTGAATCGTAGTGGGAACGGTAACAGACTGACAGTGACTGGGAGTGTTTCCCCATCTCGGAGGGAAGGGTGTCAGACTGACAGAGGGAAGGGAGTATAAGAGCTCCTCCCTCGATAAGCGATCACCTCTCGAGTGTCTGCTCTTTCACATCAATCTCCTCTCTCCCTGCGGCCATGGGACAGTTCAGCAAGGTGAGTGCAAGGATTCCCAGTAGCAGGGATATATATTCTTGTAGTAGATAGCAAGTGAGGGTCTACGTTAATGCAGTGATCAGTGAGAGAGTGTGTGTGTGGTGTGGTGTATTGTAAGAAGGGAAGGGGTGGGAATGCTGTTAGGTCGACTCCTTCGATGTCACTCATCCACTCTTATTCCATTTTCAATTCAAGAGGCCAAATGGAAAGGCTAAAGACGATTTGGAAGGACTGCCAAATTCGCATTAGTCCGTGTTTCGACTGAAGACACGGGGTGGAATCAAGGAGAGAATTCAATTTGGAATTGCAGATCGTGTCTTCTCAGCGTGCTTTCTTCAAGACGAGCGCCACCCGCCCATTGGAGAAGAGGAAGGAACTCCTGGTCAATCTATCCAAGATGGTCAACGACCACCTCGATGACGTCGTGGTGGCCTACCGCAAGGATCTCGGACGAGTGGGTGGAAGGAGAGGGAAGGGAAGCCTCAGTCGGGAGTGTGAGGTCACAACTCTTTCGAGTTGTAGTCTGCGCAAACGTCCCAGTCCACATAAACGAGGCCCTAGAGCAAAAGTTGTATGCCTTACGCGCGAGTCTCACCTGCAGTGTCTGGCAATATTTCCATCCTATACGACTTTTCAAACTACATTTTCATACACAGCGAATTACCTGGGTTGTGACCATTTATTTCCATGTATAGCAGATTACTCCAAATTCGGACCCAGAAATCAGTCATGTTCTCTGCGATTATCTAAATGGAGTGCTTTGTGGATTGCCGTTTTTTGCTTTGAACTCTCTTTTTTCGGCATTAGGCTACGCTGCGAATAGGCAGCACAGAAGCCGCATGAGCGGAGGGGAAAAATAAGCAGAGTGGAGGGTCTTCGATCAGACTCGAGCCTACTATGGGGACTGCAGGGACGAGGAGCCGCTCTCTTCGAGAAGGCCAACGTCGACGCCCGCATCGCCTACACCATCGACAACCTGGAGGCGTGGGCTGCCCCAACTCCCGTCAGTTCTGCCCCCTGCACTAGGAACTCATTGATAATTGGAGTGGAATAACATCTGTCTCTTGGATATTTGATGTATTCAAGGTAGTGAACTGTGAAGGGAACAATCGAAAGAGGAACTCGGCCAAGACGGCAGCTGAGTTCCCGTCATTCTTCTTCTAATCATAGCTTCCTCCTGCGGAGAGAGAGGGAATTAAAATACGTCCTCAGTCAGGCCAAGCAAACTATAGGCATGTGGAATAGACAATGCAACATTGTCACATGTACTCTTATCGATCCCTATCGAAACAAAGACTACGAGGATCATTGGACAATGACAAATAGATGAATACTACACTATGGGGGAGCTGAGAAGCTTAGTGATCGCTATGCGGTTCTCCCACGCGTAGAAGTAGGTTGGCGCGAAATTGTTGTCAAAGAGGCTTGGAAAACGAAGTCGCATGAAGATTACCTGTACAATAGTACTGTTCCAATGTTATTCAGTAGAGATTTGACTCGACTGCACAAAATTCATAGTAATTCATCGTTCGCTCACGTTCGTGTATTGAAGTGGAGTTCAATGGGCGGAAGGAGACAGACTGGCCTGATGAGGGGATCCATCGGCCGACAACAACTGTTTGCAATTATCGCCCCCTTGTTGACTGCAGCCATGAATGGAGTCGATCAGAGACCGCACGACGAACAGTCGAAGAAGAAATGAATAATGTCTCTGCAGCTTCCCGTCGTCGCCCCCCTCAACAAGGAAGAGGACGATCTCGTACTCGTCAAGGAGTCACTCGGGGTCGTTCTCAACATTGCCCCGTGGAATGGGCCACTCACGTCTATGGCATCCAACATGTCCTCCCCTTCCCCTCGAGTCCCCTTACCGTACTCCCCCCAGGTACCCTCTGGCAGCGGGTAACACGGTGATCTTCAAGCCATCGGAACTGGCCCCGGCCATCGCTTCCCTCTGGTCCCGCATCGTCCCCCTCTACTTCGACCCCGTCTGCCATCCCCTCCACCCACAGCAAACGATGCCCTTTAGAATGTGCTCACTGTCGTTACTGGAGGAGTGCCAGAGACGACGGAACTTCTGACGGAGAGGTCCCTCGCCCTCCCTTCCCTCCATTCTCCCCCATCCAGATTCGATCACATCTTCTACACTGGCTCCACGGGCGTCGCCAAGATCATCATGGGGGCAGCAGCCAAGAATCTCACCCCCGTCACTCTCGAATTGGGAGGGAAGAAGTGAGTACCCCTTCCCTCTCGCCCTTCCCACCCTCTCCAGTCCCGTCTTCATCGACGACACCGCCGACATTCCCCACACGGTTGCTCGTCTTCTGATGGCCAAGAGCTTCGGGGCTTCCCAAGTGTGCATCTGCCCTGACTACGTCAGTTTCCCCTTCCCTCCACTCCATCTCCTCCCCCTCAGCTGCTGGTGACTCCCAAGGCCAAGAGTGCCCTCATCGCTGAGCTCAACAAGCAGATTCCCTCTCTCCCCGACCTCAAGACTGCCGATACCTACGGGAAGATCGTCCACGAGGGGGCCTTCGAGTTGGTCTTCGCTCCTTTCACTTCCTCCTTTCTCGCACGTTTGGACCTTTGCAACTCTGAACACGAAATATTGTGCTGGACTCTGGATGTCCACGGAAAAATTGCGTTGGAGTAGCTAAATTTAGCGGGTATTAGTCTAGACTGCAGAGAGAACACGAATAGTGTTCAAAGGCTACCAAGACCCACTTGGCGTCACGGAACGATTAAATTAGTAAGAAAGAATCAACTGTTTCACACGCATCCCTTAGGCCAAACATTGTTTGGTGGATACAGAGATCAAAAGGACGTTGGTTGCAGTCGCCTGGCGGGACTTCTCTCTGCCTCCAAGGGGACCATCGTCGCCAAGAGCGAGGGGCAACTGGACAGGGCCACTCGATTCTTCCCCATCCACGTCGTCGAATGCCCTGACGTCGCCGATCCTCTGATGGAGGATGAGGTGGTCGAGGGAGGAGAGGAGGGGAGAGGGTGGATCTGTAGATGTTCGGCCCCATCTACCCTCTCCACGAGGTCGGAGACATCGACGAGGCCATCGACATCATCCACGGGAAGGAGAAGCCGCTCGCTGCCTATATCTTCACTGGAGAGAAGGCGGTGGCGGAGAAGTTCGTGGAGAGGACGTGGACAGGGGGAGTCACCGTCAACGACGTCATGGCCCACTGCAGCAGTTTGTGGCCCTCTCACCTCCCTCTCCTCCCCCCTTCAGCCATGGAGGCTCCGTTCGGGGGCGTCGGTTCCTCAGGAATCGGAAGGATCATGGGAAAGTACGGCTTCGACGCCTTCACCCACGAGAAGGCCGTCGCCGTGCGCAAGGGACTCAAGGCTCATTTCTGAGACTCCCTCAATAATATTATCCTCCTGATGCTTACTCGCAGCTTTAATCGCTTTATAACAATACACTTGAATCGGAAGATAATTCTGGCTTGTGCCATATTCGTTGTGGTTCCTTGTCCAATGCAAAGATAAAGGTTGCTTGAATGATCTCCTCGCGTGTCTCCTCCCCTGCCACTCGATCTCTCCTTCCACGCAGGATGGCAGTCACAAACGTCCCTTCCTCCTTGGTTTCATCTCCCCGATGTCATGTTTCCCCCTGATGAGTCCCCCTTCATCCAGATGGCGGCATGCGACAATGCCCCCCCCCTCCCCCCTCGGCCCTTCCTCCCGTCAGACTTCGAATCACTGTTGAATAATTGAGACGGACAGGGCGGGCGCCTCTCCTCCGCCCTCATCCCCAATTCAAATTAGGCACCTTTCCTCCTATCTTCCAAGTCTCCCGTTGGCCCCTTGAGTGTATCCCTCTGCCCTCCCCTCCTCCTTGTCTCCTTCTCATCCTGGGAACATCCCTCAACGCATTATAATAAGCTCTTCTCTTCGACAGTGCAATTGGATGCCGCCCCTTCCATTCTTCATTTCCCTTCCCTTCGCCCTCCCTCCTCAGGTCTCCACAATGCTCCTTCACCGGAAGCGTCGCCTAGTAGAGGGCGAGGAATAGGGCGAGAAACTCGGAGGGGGCCAGTCCTCACCTCTCCGTTCCCTCCGTGGACACTTCTCTCCTCCCATCATAATACCCCTCGTCCACTCCCTACACTTCCCCCTCCTTCCATCCCCGTGCCTTTGTCCCTGTTACTGTGGCCACTGCCTGCTTTGATTGGATTGGACCCCCCAAAAAGCGTCTGCCCTCAGCCGTTCTGCCTTCTCTGAGTGCTCGGGGACTCTCAATAAAGGGGGGCGACGTCTGAAGGCCCCTGCCTAATTCTCGTCTCCCCGTCACCTCCTCCCCCCTCGATCTGTGTCAACTCCCCGTTCCCGTTGTCAGTCGATGTCTCCTCTCTGCATTCAGATGCTGGTCCTCCCCTTCCTCCTCCTCGGAGGCCTCTCCCTCGCCCTCTCCATCGAAGTCGACTACTCCATCGCCGACGACGAGCCCTTCGATGCCGAGGCGATGAAACAGGTGGGGGGAGGGAGGGGCATGGCAGACTCTTCTCCCCCAGTCTCTCCATCCTCGACCACTCCCCTCTACAACCACTTCCACCTACACGACCACACGTAAAAAGTGAGCATGTCCTCTTCAAGGGGTATTCTCCTCTGGCAGGAATTGCACCCGGCAGATCGACGTCATCGAGCGTCTCCTCAACGGGACGGGCTACAGCAAGTTCCGTATCCCGAGTCAGTCTCTCCCTTCACTTATCGTGTCGTGTCGGAACTTGGGAGGAGAATTGTTATGCATGGGAGGCTCATCCCCCATCCGAGTGGGCTGCTAATATCGAAGAAGGGAAGGGAAGCTGTCAGAAGGGAGAAGGAGACTGCAGGCGAGGAGGGAATGCAAGTGTCCGTCGAGGTGTGGATACAGGCAATCACGAGCATCAACGAGATCACCAATGACTTCGAGGTCGGTCCCCCAGGGACTCTTCCCTCTCTCCTTCCTTCCCTTCAGATGGACATTTACATCACTGAGAGATGGCTCGATCCCGCCCTCAACTTTGAGAATATGAATCCATGCAAGGGAAATCTGTCTCTGAATCATCAGGTATTCGTATCCTCAATCGTCGTCAATTCCCGTTGAGGTCCTCGATCGACTGTGGACTCCCAACAGCTGTTTTGTCAACAGCAAAATCGCCCAGATCCACGACTCTCCCTTCCGAAGTGTCTTCCTTATGCTCTTCCCCAATGGGACTGTAATGGTCAACTACGTGAGTCCCCACCTCTCCCTCCCTCCCTCCCTCTCCCCTTCCTCTCCTCTTCCCCTCCAGCGCCTCCGCATCCGTGGTCCCTGCAACCTCGACCTCTCCAATTTTCCGCTCGACATCCAATCTTGCCACCTCATTTACGAGAGGTCAGTGAATCATTCCGAGGGTGCATGGAAGGAGTCTCAGTTTCAACTACAATAATCTCGAGGTGGAGATGAGGTGGGCGCAGATTCCAGAACCCGTCTCGGTGAGACCTTCCCCTGCCCCTCCTCTCATTCTGCCCAAAATAACGAAAATGGTCTTAGGTGATGAACGAAGTCGTGCTACCTGACTTCGACCTCATCATGATAAACGCGACAGTTATCCACGAGGTATCTCCCCCCCCCTCCATCTCCTCCCCTCCAGCCCTACCCTGCTGGAATGTGGGACGAGCTGCACATGCGCCTCGTCTTCGAGCGCAGATACATCTGGTTCTTCATGCAGGCCTATCTGCCGACCTACCTGACCATCTTCATCAGGTTCCTCTTCCCTTCCCCTCCCCTTCCTCTCCCTCCCTTCCTCCCTTCATTCCCTCCCCTCAGCTGGATCTCATTCTCCCTCGGTTCCCGTGCAATTCCCGCCAGAACGATGCTGGGAGTCAATTCTCTCCTCGCCATGATCATGATGTTCGGGAACATAATGAAGAACCTTCCGCGAGTATCGTACATCAAGGCCATCGGTCCCCTCCCCTCCTCTCCCTCCCTCACTTTCTCCTCAGACGTGTGGATCATCGTCTCGATGACTTTCATCTTCCTCTCTCTTCTCGAATTGGCGTTGATTGGCTTCATCGTCAAGGACGAAGCGAGTCCACGGAGCAAGGAGTACACGAAGGAACCCTCCAGGACTGACTCTGTGAGGGGGGAAGAGGGGGGGAAGGGAAAGGACACTCAGATCACTTCCTTCGAGAGCTCCCCGAGGGGACTCGTCAAGTACGAGAAGAGGTTCATGTTCCCGCCTGAAATCGCCTCCAAGGTGAGGGAGGAGAGAGGGGAGGGGGAAGGGAGGAGGGGCAGGTGAACGTGGTCGTGTCTCCACCGGCCAGGGCGATCGGCCGTATCCGAGAGCGTTGGAACTTCACCCCCGAGGGCATCGACAGGGCCTCCTCCATCGCCTTTCCTCTCGGATACTTCATATTCAATGTGAGTCCCTCCCTTCGAATCAGGAAGGGAGGAGTCCTTCAGATCATCTACTGGTCTTATTATCTACGGAGAAAGGCTTCAATCTACGCACAATATCTCTGATTCGTCTCAAGGCCAACGGAACCTTTCACGGGTTACGCCAATTGCAATAAATTCCTTACTTATTAACATTTCTACTATATCTATCACGTGTTCACATCGTAGAAAACTTGGTGACAATATCAGTAAATGGCGGAAGATCAAGAGCGCCATTTTCCCACGGAGCCATGGATTGCCCCGTGTTTTTGTGCACCACAATATAAAAGAACCTCATTTTTACATTTCTGTTGCATAATTTGCGAGATGTGTTATTGGCAAAGCTACGGCATTAAATATGCAAGAAAAGGGCATGTCATTAAATTAGAACAGAGTCATTCGAACGCGAGGATTGATGGATTCGGCTCGTGGTAAACGGAGGCGGTGGCAGAAGAAAGCAGTCTTCGGTCTTTGAAGGAATGTTGTCGCTCCTGCGTCAGAAGATCGCCAAGCTTCGTGGTTCGAATGCCTTCGAGTCTAGTTCCATTTCCTTCTCTCCCCTCTCCTCTCCCTGTCCCTATGCAGTGAAACTCTTCCGCTGTTTCTCCCTGGGAGTTCCCCTTCCCCTTCCCTCCACCGACTGCCCTGTCTACTTCGAGATTCTCTCCGCCTCCTTCTCTGCCCCTCAAGGCCCTTTCTTCATTCGCCGTCCCCTCCGATTCGTCTTCGTCATCTACAAGGGGGAGTGGTCCAAGTACGAGAAGAAGGCCGAGGGGACGCCCTATCGGCGACTACTCGAGGAAGGGACACAGTGGATGGACGACGTCCTCGAGGACCCCGCCATTCTGGACGCCCTCGTCCCCATCGCATCCTTCTAGAACGAATCCGCATACAGTCAATGAGTACGTCCCTGTTGATCGCGTCGCTGATAAATTGTTGTAACGTTATCTGCAGTATTAATAACTTAGCAGCAAACAAATGAGCACTCTCATATACTCTGACGTTGATTACGTAGAATCACTCTTGATATTTGCATCGTTGAAACTGGACGTCGTCCCGATTGACACTCGAGTCATTGCTCATTTTGCTGCGATACTCGAAAGTCGCCTCTCTTCCACAGTACTCGAGGTCTCTCCACTTCAGAAAGTGAAAAGATAACGGAGAGCAGAGACGGATCTCTCCCTTCTCTATTACCAGTGGTCAGATCGAACACTCATCCGCTCGACATCGTATCCCTTATAAGCTCCAGAGTCCCCCAGTCTCGTTCTCGCTCTCCAGGATGCCTCTCGACGTCCTCTCTCTACCTCTGCTTCCATCGACGAGTTTCCGTCCTCATCCTTCCACTAATCCCTCCTCTTTCCCCCACTCCTCCACCGCAGCAAGAAGACGTCTCCATGTACCGTCTGCCACCGCTCCCCTCACCTCATCGGCCGCCCCACCACCATCTCAGCAGTCAATCCACACAGTCAACGTCCTACCTCGTTTTCATACTTCCCTCTCCCCGAGAAACCCTCCGCCCCCTCCTCCTCGTCCTCCCATTCCTCCTCCCCTCCCCCGTCCCTCTTCTCCTCCCTCCACCCCCTCCAACAGCATCGACCGTCCACGTCGTCAGCAAGGTGGTCAACGTCCACTTCGACGACAACTGTTCCCTGGCAGAGATGGGAGGAGGGATGGAAGGGTGGGAGACTCCCCTCCCACGAGGGGAAGGGGGCAGCTGAAGACTGCGATCGGTGGTATTCGGGCTATGTCCTCGGATGGTCTCCTTCCACTCCTTCCCCGAGTACAACAACGGCCACTTCAACATCGACATCGTTAATGCCATCAGCGTGGAGGGAATCGAACTACGAGTGGGAGAAGAGAGGGATAGGAAAAGGGGGGACTCTTCCCACCGCCCCTTCAATCACCTTCTCTCCCTTGCCTCGTCGACCTTCGAGGGGGACCCTTCCTCTACTGGGGAGACGTCATTCGACTCATACAGGTGCCAGTTCCCTCCAAGGGAAGGAAAGGGGCGGTGATCAGGAGATGAATCGACGACACGACAAGATGACCCTCGTTGTGCCAGTGGACAACGACGACCACGAACACATCTACTACGCTCTTTTGAATCTCCAATTCCATAATATTCTCGAGTCTGATGTTATCACACTCTTCATCCTCTCCTATCTCTTGGTTCACAAGTGTGGCGGCAGTGGCCTCCGCCCCATCCCTCCCCAACCTCCTCCATGACATTCTCAAAGACATTTATCGATTGTCTCTCTACTTCCTCTTTCCGAATCGAATGGGGGCGGTGACGACCATGTACGTGCGATCGGCGGCGTTTCCCCCAGAGATGGCATAGCCCCCGACTTCCTTGACGTCCTGGCCGTTGACGAGCACCTGGCCAGAGGCTGCCTCCGTGTCCACGGCAACCTCGTTGGCGGCTGAAGAGGCAGAGGGAAAAGATTCCCTCCCTCTCCACTCGAACCTCGGATGACGGCAGCCTGAGTGAAGGGGAACGAGAGGAGGACGAGGCACAGGAAGGCAACCACGGAGAACTGCATTGATGGATGAGGAAGGAGTGATGGGATGAGGAGAAGAACTTCCTGAGGGCATTTATACAGAGGATTTTGCATCAAAACTATCATCTTCATTGCAAAGTCGCCCCGTGGTTTGAAATATTGAACGGACTTCTCATCTTCTCTTCGCTCTTTCTACTCCCTGCACGTAAAGATTGAATACTTCCAAAAGTTTTGTTAGTCATAACTTAGCATCTGCAAACTGCATAAAATTATACTATAAAATCGCTCTATGCACTCCTCTCCTCATCCCAGCACTCGTTCCTCATCCATCAATGCAGTTCTCCGTGGTTGCCTTCCTGTGCCTCGTCCTCCTCTCGTTCCCCTTCACTCAGGCTGCCGTTATCCGAGGTTCGAGTGGAGAGGGAGGGAATCTTTCCCCTCTGCCTCTTCAGCCGCCAACGAGGTTGCCGTGGACACGGAGGCAGCCTCTGGCCAGGTGCTCGTCAACGGCCAGAACATCGAAGAAGTCGGGGGCTATGCCATCTCTGGGGGAAACGCCGCCGATCGCACGTACATGGTCGTCACCGCCCCTATCCGATTCGGAAAGAGGAAGTAGAGACAATGGCACTCGTACACAAATATTCTTTTGTATGATCGAGATAAATGATATATATTTTTTACTCGGCCAACATTCAACACCATCCATTCCCCCCTCTCCAACGCTTAGTCGAACTTTCATCGAACAATAGGCCCAATTTTGGTGGCACTGCTCATCATTCATTAGCACAATAACATGTTTTGAAGGCATCTCCTGTCAGCTGAGCTATTACGACATTGAAATCAGGCAAATTTAAATGGATAATTGTTGAGAGTGTCAGATGGTTCGGGGGGCTCGGGCCCTGACAAAGGGAAGTGTCGGGGCTGATTCGGTGAATGTGGATGGGGGCAGACATCTCGAGGGACTCGTCCCCTCCCTCCGGAAGTCTTCCTTCCCCTTCCCCCTCTGCTTGATCTCGTGAATGCATCGGAGACTCGTCCTCGCAGGATAATCCGCCCTCGCTGTCATCAGTTGCCGGGCAACGAGTCAATCTCCTCCCCTCCCCCCGTCCTCTCCCTCCCCCCT
>JACMIG010000744.1:9709-21417 GCA_014805385.1 Levipalatum texanum
CCAAATGGTTTGTTAAGTTTTCATGCACTCCAATTCTATTACAAATTGCTAATAGATCAGATGAGATCTGACGGAAAAGTAAGAGAAAAGCCCGCTAACTACGCAAAAAACGCTCTCGAAGAGCAGATTGAATCATCTTTGCCTGTCGTAGTGATGAAATAAACCGTTGCGGTTCAATACCGTGTGTCCAGTGAGCTCTCTGAACACTTTGCAAAGAAAACAAAAACTTTGACCCGGGGAGGAATCGAACCCCAGACCTCTCGCGCTCTCGGACGACATGTTACCATTGCGCCATGGCTGCAAAGAGTGCAGCCGCTCAAACGTAGACCCGGCAGGCCTGGCGCCGCCCTTGACCCCCCTGTGGGTGGGCAACCCCTCACCCTTAAGCACCAATCCTGGGACCACACATAAGGTGCGAACGCCGCGACCAACACCACCTTTTGAACCACCTCTTGTACGAACGTCGTGGCCTACACCACATCTAGTACCACCTCTGCGACCACCTCTGGTATGAACGCCGTGACCTGTGTACCCTCTGGGACCCGTATGGGACCACCGCCGTGCAACAGTTCTAAAAACCCTTTAATTTTTTAAAAACCTTTTAAATTTTTAAAAACCCTTATTTTTCTAAAAACCTTTATTTTTTCTAAAAACCCTTATTTTCTCTAAAAACCCTTAAAGTAGAACAGAGCCGAAGTATTATATATAAGACCATTTTTAGCACTACATAGGAACAAACATACGCTAGGTCTATGGATAGGGAAATGATTACCTCGAGTTTCTCATGAGTATCCGAGATGCAGACGATGCGGACTTTGCTTTCGTGAACGGGAGCGTCGAGCCTCAAAATGAGCGGGTTCATCCAAGTCTCCGGACTGGGTCCGAGGTCCAGGAAGGAGGAGGAGGAGTTGCCCGCTCCCATGTACAGAGAGGTTGAGTCAATGAGGAGCTCCTCCTCTCTCCCTCCTCTCTTACTACAAGAACGTGCTTTCACTTCCCTATCGATCGATCCCCATTCTCGTGCATTCCCGATTTCGACCTTTCACCCGATATTTCGACATGAGGAAGGGTGGGCGGTGGTGCATACAAACTCTAATATCTACTCTCCCCCGTCACCAGAGACGGTGTAAAATTGGGAGGGGGCCACGATTCGAACGAAGATCATCCCAGGGAAGACGTTACAGTGGGTGTGGACGCCCCTCGTTGTTTCGAGAATGACTTCCGGAGAAATAGACTTACAATTAAACAAGGCAACTAGGGTTATCCTCTTCAACGCCTACAAGGAGGGGAAACATGCATATCACCCAGATTTGAGGTCTAATCAGCGAGGAAATCCAACAAGTACGGAGGCCAAACTGTGTTACATTTCCCCACAATTTCCCCCAGCTTCCATACGGGGGCCAGAATTTTTCTCCTACTTCTCCTTTAAACCGTGAAATTCACATGAGGGAAGTACATGAGCTCATCAAACAGTTTCGATTCCTCACCTCATGGTCTTAGCCGGCTCGCAGACGCGCCCCTGCTTCTGGTACTTCCGCCAGCAGTCGATCGGCTTCTCCGACAGCGGATCGACGTTGACGGAGGGGTCCATGGTAAGTATGTCTTCTTCGTCCCTCTGAGGGTCGTCAAAGGGTTGAGTTGAAGGACGCCTGAAATGGAGAGATGCTTCTCAACGGATTCCATGGCATGCGGCGCACCCCCGGCAAAAACGGAAAACCTGCTAAGAATCAAAGGGGAGGAAGGAGGGGAGGAGGGGGAGGGGGAGGAGGAAGAGGGGGGAAGAGGAAAGGAGGTGTTATCGCATGCAGCGATCGGTATGATGAGGAAAGTAAGAGTGGGCAGCCTCGGCAGGCAGACAGCTCCCGCCACTCGAGGCAGGAGGGAGGGGGAGGCGAAGGAGAAGCCGAAGTGGATCATGGACACCGCAGTGCCAAAGCATGCACGCTTTTCAACACTCATTTCGAAGATCCGAAAACCTTGTACAGTATGTGACAGGTGGGAGAAACCGTTTGGTCAATCTACCAAGCAGGTGACCGCCGGAGTATGTCGAGGCCATTTTGGCATCACTACAAGGAGGGGAGGATGGCCGGTCTTGTGACTGACTGACCATCTCGCGGTGTGTGTGTGTGTTATTGAGCGATTTCGAGGAGAGAACGAGCGATCGGGCGAGGGAGAAGAAAACACCGAGCCGAGAGCTCTCTCGAAGAATGGGGATAACCTTGTGAGGAGAGATGGGTGACTCTAGATCTCAGGGGTACATTCTATTCTGTCTGCTTATTCAAGCCTCAAGGATCTTCAGGCACGCGCGCGCTTCTGAAGTGCGCGCACATCAGCAATTAGTATGCCGCCGAGATGAGAGGGTGCCTGCAGAATAGGATCGGACGAGGCATTTATGTATGCACGCACGGGGAGGAGGAGGAGTGGAAAACACGCCCGATCCTGACACGAGATCAGGAGTATTTCGCAATGCATTCACACGGACGGGGGGACGAGTAAGTCGAAGGTAACTGGATTGTCTCGATGTGACTCACTCGTGAATAACGTTGCACCACCACACAACTTGGCACCCGGATGTCAGTGATGTTTGATGTATTCGGGGTTTGCTAAATGAAAGTACTTCAAGCTAAAATATGCAGCATTTCGTTGCACATCTTCTGTAAGAAGTTTCGACAATATTGCAAGATTCTGCAGAGGCGTAGTTGGGAACAAATGCCAAAACTCATGGCAAGCATCTATTATCATGCAAATGAAATGATGCGAGCGATTCGCGGTGCGTGGTGTTTGGTACCGGGGCAATTCAGGGGTGTATACAGTATGCACGCATCAATGAGGCATAAGAAGACTCACGAGAGCGAAGAAAACAGCTCACGAATTCGATCACAAAGGGAACTCCATTGAGATGCGTGTTCCCCTCCTCGCACAAAGACGCACCGGACACGGAAAAGGATGGCTTATTATGCCGTCCCCACGATTGTATTGCTGAAGAAGAACTGGTATCGAGTAGGGAGACCACTGGCACCCGTAGGGGGTCCTAACTGTCCGGTTGAACACAGGTGGATCAATGGTGGAAAGGGTCGATACGACTGGAGGGACTGACCTCGCTGAGGGAGGATTAGCCCCGCTCCCATGGGAGAAGGAAAGAGGATGATTGGACTCTCGGACACCGGAAAGGGCATGAGAAGAGAATATCTGGGAAATACCGAGCGAATTCGCAAGGACACATCCCGCATACATAGATAGGGATCATCCAATGCGCCCGTCCTCTCTTTCGCACTCCCTTCTGATGACGAGCCCCAAAGGCCATGAACCGCACAACCTCTACAACCACAGTTACTTGTTCCGGCGCAGATAACGAAGTAGAAACCAAATTTTAACTGGAACTGCGGAACGATTACAACAGATAGAGACAGGAGCACTGGTTGGAACTCCTTGGCATAATGCTACACTAAATGTGCCGACGCATGGAACTCCAGCATTTGACTGTATCGACGCGTGTACTGCTGCATACGTATTTTGAGTTAGATGACGAAGTTCCTTCCAGATTTCCTATAAACTGTCGTAGTGTCCTGGAAGACTAGCTACTAGATTCTTAAGGCACTAAACTGCGATAACAAGAGGAATCTGCTCAGTGACGGTGCAATAGGAGGACAGGGCGCGGCGGCCGAGAGTACAATGGACAGCCTTGAGGCGGAACATCATTCTTCCCACTCAACCACTGCCGACCGGCAACAACGTCGAGACAAACTTGTTTCCCACTATCCGTGATCGTAAAGTGGCGTGGCCCTCTACTCAAGAGTGATAGAGGTATGGCAGACCGCCAGCAAACCCAGGGAAAAGAAGGAGTGCGCAGAGGAACAGGAGCATTTCACAATGTTGCGCGCGCGGCAGTGACGAATACATGCTATGCTAAAAGGAGCAGAGACGTTCGGCGTATTGTAGCGAAAGGAGATGGGGCAACATAGTCCTCCGACAATAAGGCGGACGGTCGAAAACGGATGGCGGAATACCGGTTAGTTGGGGGGGGAGCTGATTTGAATAGCGAGAGCAGAGGAGTAATGGAGCTTGATCGAAGAGTGAAATGGGGACGATCACAAAAAGATACACACGCGACAGACCCCGAGAGCTTTTTGCGCGCGCACTTGAAATTATGCGACTCCCCTCCAATGACATGGGAAATATGATTCGAGCATTCTTTAGTACTCAAGATCGCGTTCTGACTTACGAGTGTTTTCTGATTTTTCAATGGCCACTCAAGCCCAACTACATATTATGTAATAAGGAAAAACTCCGAGAATTTCAAACTATAAATTTCAGTTCAGAAACAAGAATTACTTGGCGTTTTATTTCTGAGCGCGCCTACATTGCGTGAACCCGGAAGAAAGTTGTGTTCGATTAGAATTGGCCGTAATTCCGGGGTGGATCGCTGCACTTGTAGTGACTCCAATAAATAGATTTTCTCCGGTCGGAGATCACACCCAGATAGAAGAGGAAGTTAATTCGCATTCCCTAGAAACAGACAACTTCATTTGCAAATTTCCAGATGCAAAACAACGGGTTACTGTAGAGTGGTGTACTAACTAACTAGAGGGAGTAACTCGTGGAGTAAGAAGTCCTGCGATAGCATCTTGGAAAGGAAAGGAGGGTTGGTTGTAGGCGGATGTTTAGATGGGGGACTGACTCTCCGTTTCCAAAAAGACACGGAGAATGCGCGCGGCGGGGGGTTTGAGCTAGTCAAGGTTATACTATCCCCCTCCCACACCGAAAGTAATAATGTGGACAGACCGGCAATTACGAGCCAGGAGACACTGTCGATGATTATTACCTATGAGGAGCAGGAAAATAATGAGCTCATTACCCCTCCAAGGTAGCCCAACCGGCTCGCCTGCTGCTGAGGGACACAGCGGAAGGAACGGTGGCATTCATTATGGCCGATCTCGTTTGAATCTATGCGCTTACAAACAATGCCACTTGAAGAAAATTAGTTACAAGGAAAATGAGTTAGGGTGGAGTTGATGCAGAAATTCGATCCTCGTAACCTTTCGCTATTTTTCAAAATGCGCGACGCTCTCTGATGATATTGACATTCGATCGAAGCGATTGAGCCCCGCTTCACCGGTGGGGTGGGCTTTCGCTTTCAAACGCCCCCAGCTTACTAACAGGAAAACAGGAGTTCTGTACCGGAGGCTAACTCCGGTTCTGTTGATCGGACGATGCGATAGATGTCACTGACTATTGCGGAAGATTCAAGGACATATGCCTACCAATATGACTTGGAATGTAGGGGTTACCCAAGTAAATATCGATAAACTCGTTTGTTCAGTGAATTTCATTAAACAAGTGGTATGCTCTCTGTACAATCGATGGTGGAGGTGGGATTTCGCGCATTATGTTCACTGGCGTTCCAGGAGAGACCATAAAATAAAACGGCCTCTGCTCCTCGACCCTCATGGAGGGATGGGAAAAAACATGTTATTCAGGGGAAATTCCGGACGCCACTTCAAGGAAGTTAACAGACCGAAGATTCGAGAGGGAAACACTAAAAGTGTTTTGAACACCACGCGACCGAAGATGCGCGGAGAACAGGAGGCAACAAACGAAGGCACGAAATCTTCCCATGAAAGACACAACGAAATGAGCTCCGTCCTTTCCCCCCAAAAGATCGCATCTCTGGCGAACAGCTCCCACTCCTCCTTCCCCAGCTGCAGCTACTGCTCAAATCAGGCTTCTGCTCGATAGAAATCTCTCCCCCTACGCCCCCGCTCCCCTCAACCCTGCTCACTATTCACTAGTACACCGGAGAATATGGAAGAATGACTCTTCGTGTTTTTTTATTATTTCTAGTAGCTTTTCTGCTATTAATAAGAGTAATTGTCAACTGTTTAGATAAGAATTTTTAAATTAATCATATTTATTGCAAAGCATGGTAGATCTTCCACGGGAAGTACAATGAGCTGCCGGCGATGAGGTGCAAATAATCGTTGTGGAATGGGGCGAGGAAATGAGATAGCGATCTGACTATGAAGGAATGTGCTTGGAGCTACGATACGAGGGCGTCGACACAACATTTTGGAGGAATGAACTGGGAGGGGAGCATAAAATACGCATTGGTTGAGATTGCATAACTTGTGCATTAAACGTTCTTTGAACTAGCAAACTGAATAATCACATTATTACTAACGAGATAGTATTTTGATATAACGCACGTGAAGCTAAATTCTGACCAAAATCGTGTTGTTCTACTGGTCGCCATCTACGCCCCATATGATTTCGTAAATGGACTATGTCTATTAAATATTATTAACGCAGCCATGGGAACGAATATTATAATTATTGTCGCGACAGACTGGCAATAGACTGCGGTGACGCGAGGAGAGGCTCGCGTCGTATGATGGTGGCCGATGTGATGGACATGGCATCAACGGAGATGCCCCGCATCGCGCACGGCCCTGCCTCCGTCCACTTTCTGAAGCATAAGAGATTCATCACAGACTAGCATATTATTCTATATCTAAATTTTCTCCAGATTTTCAACCACATGATTCATTCTTCAATATATTTTGGCTATATCAGATTACTTCAGTAAGCCGCAATTCTGCTGCAAATTCTACCATGTATGGTAAATTTACGACATAACGTTTCCTTGTCTAGTGGTTCTATAACGCATTCTAAGCGAGGTTCAAGTGGATTCGCCGGCAGTGCGTAAACAGTTCATTCCTCGTAAAATCCCTTCATGAGCGCACAGATAGATATAGCGCCTACGTAGAGGATTGGAGAGATATTCTAAGAATATGGAAGCCCCAGCACCGAGATGGGGGTGTAAATGTCTTTAATATTGTGGGTGGTAGCCGACAACAAAATACATACCTCTTGTAGGTGTTCTTCGCAACGCCGACATTCGCAATCACGGGCATGGAGGCACGCCGGATATCCGGCGTGAACTTCTTCTTGAAGAGACCTCAAATACTCCCTCGTAATCGACCGGAACGTCTAATGCGCTCGATGGTGCTTTATTACGAACCCCCCATCTTCCGTATTCTACCCCCGAAATTCCGAGAACACCCTGCGTTTGTGTTATCTAATAGTGTCTATCATCAATGGCTTCTAATGTCTGAACCCTACATCCTCCCCCACTCCGGATAATCGCTAATTAATTCTATTTTATCCCTGATTTCAGGGATCATTTGGGATGAGACTCACTCGGATTGTGGTATTGCTGCGCGGAAAACTTGCGAATCTCTTGTAGCGACGGATGGATGGAGGAGTGGAGGAAGTGGCCAGTGAGATTGATCCGAGACTCTGTGTTGTGGTGAGTAAGCCCGGCTTGAGGGCCCGACATGAACGTCATGGAGGCTGGACCTGGGATGTGCATATTTTAACATCTTATTAATTTGTTTCTCTTAGCTAATTAAAACTTATTGAGCTTATTAATTAAATTAATTACTCACCGAACACGCTGACCATCGTAGTAAAGAACGCAATGATGACGCTGAGTGTGCAGGACGGGATGAAGAAGAAAGCGATCCAATTCTGGAAAAGAAACTTGTGCTGCTCTCTCAGAGAATGGTAGAAACTTTCGAGACGGAATATAGCGCTCGCCGAGTTACAGATAGCAGAAAAGAAGTTTTGTTGCAACTCGGCGAGTGGTGTCTGATGACTCCTTGTTACTCACAATATGGAACGAAGGAGCGGTGCAGAGAAAAACGACAACGCAGCAGTAGGGAACTCCCAGCGACCCCAGCAGAGTATCCAGTGCATCGAACGTCTTCTGAGGCTGCTTGCGCTTGCGGCTCTGTAATTTTCGAATTTCACTAAAAAGGCATTCGTTTTTCCCACCTGTCGGAAGATCAGAGAATACCGTATCGAAGCATCGGTGGCAAAAAGAATGGCAACCAGCAGAATAAGCGGAGTTGCCGGGGATACGAGTTGGCCGAGCGATAGCTACAAAATATTAAGATTTCTCCGGAGAGCTTCTTGCCCTCACCAATAAGGTCACCGTGCTGAGGAGCACGAAGATTACCGTGGCCACGGAAATTGCCGCCAGGATAATATTCCTGAGGGGAAGGATAAGGGCAATCTACGGGAGTGGGGGAAACCTGCAGAATAGCAAGAGAACTAGACTGGATGCAGCCAGGGCGAGACCCGTAGACAGCAGTAGATCCGACGTGAAATCGTCCGTCTGTAGGGAAAGGATGTTGAGAGGTTAGGGCTAGGCAAAACCATTCGATAGAGATGCGTCGCGGTGTGCAGGGGCCACACGTCTAAGGCGGCGCAGGATATAAAGATACTGAAATGGGAAGAATATTATGAACGTGAGAAAATAAATACATCATGCTTCCAGCACTGAG
This sequence comes from Levipalatum texanum, assembly GCA_014805385.1. Taxonomy (NCBI): domain Eukaryota; kingdom Metazoa; phylum Nematoda; class Chromadorea; order Rhabditida; family Diplogasteridae; genus Levipalatum; species Levipalatum texanum. The sequence goes on from JACMIG010000744.1 coordinate 18,055, forward strand.
GACGTGGACGGCGATGATCGCTTCAGGGGCCCGTGATATGCCAATTCGTACGAGGCGCACGAAGAAGTGCAGAGTGTAGATGACCTGAGAAGATCGAGTCATGATGTTGCTTTAGTATTTTTGAAACGAGAGTAGGAGTAGGGCCAATGCTCTACCAAGTTCGGTATCACATAACTTCACATATTTCAATTGTTCAATGTTGCTTCAATATTTTATGGATCCTACACTTCCGTTGAAGGAAGTGTAGGATCGGAAAAAAGGCTTAGACTTGGTCTGCCCTGGAATTTCCCTTCCGGGACGTATTACTAAAAATGTTCCCTTTCATCTCTGGGCTACTCTGCTTGCCCTTTCCGGATAATGGAATGGCTTCCTCGTTTCTTTCCTTTCTTACCTTCTCCTGTACGAAAGCGCACAGCATCCTCCACAACGCCCAGTCGCAGTTAGAAGAGAATGCAGGCTCCCATTCCTGCAACAGGAAAAAACTTCGATATCTTCGGAGAAATGGCAGAGAAAGATGTTGTTATGATCCTCACAGGATATCTTGGCAGAACTGGTTCACAGCTACTTTCTCAGATTGCAAGTAATGAGGATTGGAAATGAGCAAGGTTTTTTCCGTGTCCGTTGACAAATCCGGAATACAGTCTTACAGTTGGAGGGAAACATCTGTGGGAATGATTCTAAAACTGTAAGATGCAAAATGCGCCAGTTAAACGCCGAAGGCCTTACCACGCTGCGCTTCTGGCGATAGACGAATATGGCGGGGAGGGAAAAGAGCGCCACTGGCAGTTGGAGCAGCGTCGTGACCACGAGGAGTAGTGCTTCGCCTAGCAGTGAAGGCGTCGCCAGCGACACCTATCAAGGGTACTAGCCTGTACCCAAGGAATTACTCCGTATGATTCTAGACAGACACACACAGTATTCTGGAACACTCACTGAGGCAATGACGATCGTCGCGGCAGCTGGGAAGAGGACGAGGAGGAAGGAGCGCTCCATGCAGTTCTGGAGTAGGCGGGGAAGGGGAGCCTCCATCGTTCCTTTCCTGTAAATACCATATAATAATTACAGGATGATTTCGAGGCAAGATGCCACCATTTTTATGAAGCATCCTTCAAAATCATTTTTCGAAGGATTTTCTTCAAAATTTCTCATTTACTCAGGTTCATGCCCAATCAATTCATGCGTGTGAGTCCTATGCTCATTTTACATCCTGCCCTTATTGCTCGCCCTCGTACCGGGATCGTTTCCAGTTGCGGCGTGTAATGAGGGCACTCGCGAGGGAGAAGGCGAGGGGAGGAAGGAGAAGGAGGGAGGGCGTCGGGTCGAGGGCCAGCCCCGGGAGCGACGAGAGAAGGAAGAGCACGAGGTGCAGGTTGAGCAGCAGGCCGAGTGTCAGGACGACGACCACGGGAGACATGGCGAGAATAGCAGCAGTGGCAGAAGCCACGAGGGGAGGCAGAAGGCGAGGCCAGTAGGGGAGTAGGTCGAGTGGGTGCGGAATGGAGCCGTCCGAGTAGCGAATGGCCTTCAAGAGGACTATATTGTCTAGCAAATAAGTAGTCTTGTGTTAGTTATAAGTTTGGAATTGTATTATTTGCTTGCAATTGGAGTGTTCTCGAGATGAGATTTTAGATGGCTCTGGAAGATGGGCTCATACTTGTTTACAGCTGACGCTACGACGTCGATACGTATTATGACAGTTTCAAGGGATTCTTATAGGTTCTCCTTTACCACGAAATGGACAGCCGCGCTCTCGCCTCGCTACCTCGAACAGCGCGTGGTTTCAGAAGTATTGAGGCTCATCCTGCTTACACTAGGCTCCTTACCAGCACGACAGCCGTCGCGCAGAGCAGCAGCAAAGTCGTCACGGCGCCGATCGAGAGGAAAGCAACGTGATGACGGAGAAGCAAGGGAGAACACCTGGAGAAGGCAAGGATAAGTGGGGTTCCCCGGAATTCTGCCCCTCAACAAATATCCTTATACACAGACCTACCCGCCACCTCGTCGAATCCCAAAAATAACGGGTATCATCAAATTATTGCAAAATTTTGTATTTGAAAATTGTCACTCCATTTCAAGCACTAGCACGTGGCAACGTCGGACATTCACTTCATGATATGCACTCCACTCACCTTTTAGCAATGGCAGCTCGCATGGCGGATGATGGGGGCTCCCGATGAATAGTCGTAAGAGGAATGGGACCGGGAGCTGTAGACGAGAAGCCACTCCGAAATACGGCCTGGCTTCCTCCCCTCCTCCCTCCCTCCTCGGATGAAGTCCCTGGCCCCGCCCACATTTAATCCCTTCTCTTGCTGTCGAAGATAGACTCACAGGCACCTCCTCCATTCCCCCGGCACGAAAAATAGCTGCGAATCTCCCTTGGAATTCCACGAGTTCGGTGAAGGAGAACATGTTCATGCATAATAGGTTGTTTTTATACGCGCGTGGAATATTTGTGAGAGGAAGAGTACGGGAGCATGAAGAAGGGTGGCGAGGCGTTCGCGATGAGATTTATTAGTGCTTCCTGTTAATGCCGGCATCCTTGAGGCCCTGCGCGAGATCGCGCACCTCGGCATCAGATACTAAATCATGGGCTTTAGACGTGGAACTAGTGCCGCGAATAACCGGCAGCCTCGATTTTCGGCTTGTCATCGATAGAGTACGAGGCGGCGTTGGAGGCAATGGGAACCGATCTGCAAATTGTTTTTATATTCATCCGAATAAATAGGAAAAACACAGCAATTTTTTGTTCTTGAAACTAAATGATTTATAATCTTGCTAGTTTTTTTTCAAACGAATTAACTCACGTAGTCGAGATCGGCGGAGCGGCGTCATACCCCGACGAGGTCACAACGGTGTCGGAATACGATGATGTTTTCGTCGGTACAGTCACCGCCACCGGAGGAGCGGGAGTCGCCGCCTAGAATGCATCACTTTGATGTACCGACCGAACAAACTTTAAGAATATCCATCTATTTGTCCATGAGATTAAAGCAATAGCGTCGTGTGGGTATTAACTGGTTGGTTTTCTCACTTGCCTCAAAGTATTTTTCCCGATATTTTAAGAATAGGAATGAAAAAATAAGTTGCAAAATTATTTTACTTTCCTTCTGGTATGTAAGAAAATCTAGAACCAAGGCCACAAGACCGCTGAAATATTTGAAAGTGGATTGTTGCATTACAATGTGCTCACCACGGGAGCTTTCGTGATTTTGGGATCATAGTAGCCAACGACGCCCTCGCGATTGCCGACCTGCAATGTTTTGAAGCTCCTGACGTACTTCTCCCCCCCCCCCCGGGGCCACACAGGGGGGGGGGGGGGGAGGGGGGGGGGGCGCGTGGGGAGGAGATGGGTCCGGGGGGGGG